>CAMXCT020004013.1:112500-115000 GCA_947184155.2 Cladocopium goreaui | reverse complement strand
GTAGATTTTCCAGACTTTAGCCATATCTTTGGCCAACAAATACTTTTGCCAACTCAAGAAAAACTTTCGCCAAATGACATTTTGACGTGTTCCAGGGTCATCACCATCAACTATCCCTATTAGGACCTTTGGATCGACAATCATATACAGTGGACACTTTCATATCCATGGTACTCTGTCATATCGTTGTATGACTATCTAGGCTCAAGTGGAGACTGCATTCCGCGTGTAAAAGTTGTAGGCAACCAAGGTGCCCTGTGACAGTTGTGGCTTTGTCATTTGGGATGACGCTGACTTGAAGTTGTAGTCCCTGAAGTAGAGTTAAGCTAGTGGCTTCATGCATGCATGCACTGCATGCAGTTTACATGAAGGCCTAGAGCTGGTCACATGAAGATACTTGGTGCCTTTTCACTTCAACTGGAATTGCGTATTTGCGAGAATTTTTGGTTTTGGGCATTCAATTGGTCAACTAACATCCCCTGGTGCCCTGGTGAAGAAATAGATGAAACAAGAAACCAAGAAATAGTTTAGTGCTATTAATACCTGATTCAGATTTATGTTTGGATGTAGGCTGTAGGTGGAAGATTTTGTTGGCCAGAACCATGTTTTCATCCAGAGGGCAGGCCGAGACAACAAATCCATGAAACATTTTTCTGATGAAACGGAACTGCTGTGATGTGAACCGTTTCTTGTTCTGACCACTGTTCACTTTTTTGTTTCCACTGTTCACTTTTTTGTTTCCACTGTTCACTGTTCCCATGTTTGTTTTTTTTAGTGGGCTCCTTGGACATGTGATCTGCCGGACTCATGCAATGAATCTTTGATGCTGCGGTAACATTCCAGGCAGCGATTTTTTAAAAATGTATTACTCTAGTGCAACCATTCCCCGGTTGTTATTCCCACTGGTCATTGTGTTCCACGGGTCATTGTTCACTGTTCCACTGTTCACTGTTCCACTGTTGCAAGCTTTGAACATCACAGTGTGTACACATACAATCATATGTTCATAGATTCATATATATATATTAGAAATAAGTATTTGTTTATGTGGGATATAGGTAGGGTTGTCCATATGTGTATGTTGGTATCTGATGTACATACATTTCAAAAAAGTACATACATGCATCTGTGTGCATGTAGAGGAAATTGAACCAGTCTGGCAGGAAATTTCACAAATCCCACAAAGAAATTATGTTAACAATTTTCTTGCAAATTTTAAACAAGACTGCTCCCCAGAGGCTTTTGCTTTGGGCTGGACATTGACTATTTTCAGCTTGGAAGCCCCAGCGGCTTTTCAATTTTCAAGCCCCAGTTGCTATAGGATTTGAAGCCTGATTGGTGATTTTCAGGTTGCAAGTTACAATGACTACAATTTTCAAAACCAACCGTCACTAATTGTTTTTCATATGCAGAGCAATTTCTTACTACCCAAATGAAGATACATACATACATACATACATACAACTGATATACAAAGACATTAGATCAATATTGAACAACACAACAGACTTTGGTATAAAAGACAGTGGAGCATGTCCACTTTCTACCGAAGGTGTGAATTGAGCTAGCAAACCCTAATGATTAAAATTGTGGACAATTTTTGGTGCAAAAATTGAAAAACAAAACTTGATGACCAAAGCTGTGGACCAATTTTTTGGTGAAGGAAATTAAAAAAGTAAAACCTAATGACTAAAAACTGTGGCCATTTTTTTAGTGAGGGAATTGAGGGAAACAAAATCGGATGACTAAAGCTGTGGACCAAAATTTTGGCGAAGGAAATTAAGGAAGCGAAACCAAAGGACTAAAGCTGTGGACGAAATTTTCGGTAAGGGAGCTGAAGGAAAAAACTGATGAATAGAACTGTGGACCAATTTTTTTTGGTAAAGGAAGTTCAAGAAGTAAAACCTGATGACTAAAAACTGTGGCCATTTTTTTAGTGAGGGAATTGAGGGAAACAAAATCGGATGACTAGAGCTGTGGACCAAAATTTCGGCGAAGGAAATTAAGGAAGCGAAACCAAAGGACTAAAGCTGTGGACGAAATTTTCGGTAAGGGAGCTGAAGGAAAAAACTGATGAATAGAACTGTGGACCAATTTTTTTTGGTAAAGGAAGTTCAAGAAGTAAAACCTGATGACTAAAACAGTGGAAAAAATGGTGAGGGAATTGAAGGAACAAAATCTGATGACGAAAACTGTGGACCACAATTTTGTTGAAGGAAATTAAGGAACCAAATTAAAGGACGATTTTTTTTGTTGGTGAGGGAGTTGAAAAAAAGGACTAAAACTGTGGACCATTTTTTTGGGGGGAAGGAAATACAAGAAGTAAAGCCTAATGACTAAAACAGTGGACAGATTTTTTGGTGAGGGAATTGAAGGAAACAAAATCTGATGACTGAAGCTGTGGACCAAAATTTCGGCGGAGGAAATTAAGGAAGCAAAACCAAAGGACTAAAACTGTGGATAAAATTTTCGGTAAGGGAGCTGAAGGAAAAAAAAACTG
>CAMXCT020004013.1:25000-105000 GCA_947184155.2 Cladocopium goreaui | reverse complement strand
GGTGCTCCTACGCGTTTTCACTTTTACGTTTGCGATGTTCCTTACCCAGTCATTCCGGTTGCCCGATTACTTTTACAAGGATACAAGGTCAACATGAACTCCCCTGATACCTGTACTTTGACAACACCAGATGGACAAGAAGCACGGATTGTTCGTCATGGTTCACTTTTGTTTCTTTGTCCCCAACTTGACTCATTCAACGAGTATGACTTTGCTCCGTTGTGTAATGAGTTTAACGCACAATTCAACTCTGAAACACCCCCTGGACTCATGGCAACTTTCACACCAGTTTACCATCATGCTGACCGATGGATTCTGAAAGACAATACCCTGGATCTCCAATATAGCTTGTTTAAGCAATCTGCCTTAAATAGATAATATTGATTTGTTTTTACAACATTGCTTCAATTTAACTTTGAATATAGCTTATTTAAGCAATGTACTTTTGGCACTTTTAAGCATGAATATATAGCTGCAAGGATCATACAGCTCCTGTGTAGGAGATGCTTGGATGAAGTGCAATCATCATGGTTATCATTGTAGGATTTGGCTCAAATGCTACCATTTTTTTCTGCCTACTTGAAGGCAAGTCTCGCGGAAGCTATGGTGCTTCACCAGAAGATTTGAGAAAAAATGAAGATTCATTTGCCCAGACCTCCATCCATAGGCTTCTTCAGTATGACCACAGAGCAGCAGATCAATGAGCAAGAGGAGTTGTTGAAGGAAAAGATTCTGACCAGCAGTCGCCCCACTGCAAGTTGGATATCTTCTGCCTGCAAACTTGTATGGCAAAAGTGCGACAGTGAGCTGCTGAACAAATTTTCCAAATGCATGGCAACTTGCTCCCAATTTTGCTTTTCCAAAGCACTGCAAGCTACCTCTGGTGCCAAGTTGTCTCCTGCAGTGAAAAGACTTGTGAAAGTTATCAACCAAAGTTCATCTAGACCTTGGGCCTGTGGTGACAAATTGGTTCGAAAGCTGAAGAGGGTGCCTTGGATGAGACATACTTTTTCCCGAGAGCGTCTGAGCGCAGGGTTCTTCCAATAGTGGGGGTCTGTAAAACACCTTCTCATCTTCACACCTTCTCATCTTCACATCTTCTCATTTTCACATCTTCTCATCCCCACATCTTCTCCTCATCTTCTCATCTTCTCATCTTCACATCTTCTCAGATCTTCACATCTTCTCATCTTCACATCTTCTCATCCTCACATCTTCTCCTCATCTTCTCATCTTCTCCTCATCTTCTCATCTTCTCACATCTTCTCACATCTTCTCACATCTTCTCACATCTTCTCACATCTTCTCACATCTTCTCACATCTTCTCACATCTTCTCACATCTTCTCACATCTTCTCACATCTTCTCACATCTTCTCACATCTTCTCACATCGTCTCACATCTTCTCATCTTCACATCTTCTCATCTCACATCTTCTCCTCTTGCCCTCTTGTCCTCTTGCCCTCTTGCCCTCTTGCCCTCTTGACCTCTCCTTCTTTTCTATTTCTCTCTTGAAGGCGGGAGCAGGGGCAGTGCCAACGAGACGGCACGAAACGCAACCCTTTCGCACGAAATGAGGTTCGATCTTCAAAAACTGAAGTAAAATTGCGATTTCAACGCAACCTTTTCGCACGAAATGAGGTTCGATCGTCAAAAACTGAAGTAAAATTGCGATTTCAAGGTGTCCCGCGGAACCCTTTCGCACGAAATGAGGTTCGATCGCCAAAAACTGAGGTAAAATTGCGATTTGCAAGTCGTCCGGCGCAACCCTTTCGCACGAAATGAGGTTCGATCTTCAAAAACTGAGGTAAAAGTGCGAGTTCAAGTCATCCCGCGCAACTCTTTCGCACGAAACGAGGTTCGATCGCCAAAAACTGAGGTAAAATTGCGATTTCCGGCTTCCCGTTGCAACCTTTTCGCACGAAATGAGGGTCGATCGCCAAAAACTGCGGTAACATTGCGATTTCAAGGTGTTCGGCGCAACCCTTTCGCACGAAATGAGGGTCGATCGCCAAAAACTGAGGTAAAATTGCGATTTTTTCTGTGTGTACAAAGCTTCTGTGTGTAAAAGCATTGCTTAAAAGCTTCTGTGTGCTCTGTGTCAAAGTGTCTGTGTGTCAAAGCGTCTGTGTGTAAAAGTTTCTGTGTGTAAAGGTGTCTGTGTGTAAAAGCTTCTATGTGTAAAAGCGTTTGTGTAAAAAGCGTCTGTGTAAAAGCTTCTGCGTGTAAAAGCGTCTGTGTGTAAAAGTGTTTGTGTGTAAAAGTGTTTGTGTGTAAAACTGTTTGTATGTAAAAGTGTTTGTGTGTAAAAGTGCCTGTGTGTCAAAGTGTCTATGTGTAAAAGCTTCTGTGTGTAAAAGTTTTGTGTGTAAAAGCGTCTGCGTGTAAACGCTTCTGTGTGTAAAAGCTCCTGTGTGTAAAAGGGTCTTTGTTAAAAGTGTCTGTGTGTAAAAGTGTCTGTGTGTAAAAGCATCTGTGTAAAAGCGTCTGTGTGTAAAAGTGCCTGTGTGTAAAAGCTTCTGTGGGTAAAAGCTTTGTGTGTAGAAGCGTCTGTGTAAAAGCGTCTGTGTGTAAAAGCTTCTGTGTGTAAAAGTGACTGTGTGTGACATGGTCTGTGTGTAAAAGGGTCTGTGTGTGAAAGTGTCTGTCTGTAAAAGCTTCTGTGTGTGAAAGCTTTTGTGTGTAAAAGCTTAGTAAGAGCTTCTGTGTGTAAAAGCTTTTGTGTTTAAAAGCGTTTGTGTGTAAAAGCTTCTGTGTGTAAAAGTGTTTGCGATGCAAACTATTGTCTTGCACTTCTGCTATTTTGTCTTGATACTCGTCTTCTCGACTGCCCATAACACATCTTTAATATATTGTTTGTAATATGGTGTCTCCATACTAACAAGAGAAGACCCTGCTCCTCTACGCTCTCGGGCCATCCGTCGTCTAGTTTTGGTGTGCTTTTGTTAAAGTCTTTTTGGAAAGCATTTGGCTGGAGTGCTTTGCTGCCTCAGGAACGATCTGATGCATCTGACAAAGCTGCTGGTTCTCCTGCTAAGAAGATGCCAACCCAGAGCAGCTCCAGTACCATGCATGCAGTGGCAGATGTACAGTCACTCTATGCTTTGGCAGGTGTCTCCATTGGCAAAACTTCTTCTAGTTCCAGAACTGCCAATGCCACTGCTTCCTCTGTGGATGGCATTCTCATTTCTTCTGAGGAGGACAAGGAAGATAGCACTGTGAAGCTTCCAACCATGGACCAACCTGCTGGCAAGGCATGGTTTGATGCCAAGAGAGGCTGCATGGTTAGAGGCATTCCTGGAGAAGCTGGTGCTGTAGAAGAGGCTGCTATGTCACCTG
Organism: Cladocopium goreaui; assembly: GCA_947184155.2. Classification (NCBI taxonomy): domain Eukaryota; class Dinophyceae; order Suessiales; family Symbiodiniaceae; genus Cladocopium; species Cladocopium goreaui. Next base: position 101,661 of record CAMXCT020004013.1, on the reverse strand, counting down.
GTGACTCTGGCTTTCTTGTGGCAACTTTTCCTGGTGAGAGTGGCTTTGAAACCGAGATTCCAAATTCATTGATCAGTTTGGCTAAAGGTTCCCCTTCAGCCAGCAAGGCCAAAGGCAAAGCCAAGGCCAAAGCTAAAGGCAAAGCTGTTGCCAAAGGCAAAGCTAAATCTCATCCCAAGGGCAAAGCAAAAGCTAAGCCCAAGGGGAAAGCAAAGGCAAACACTGTTGCTGCCTGTGATGAGCTTGGTTTCCTTTGTGATACTTGGCTTATCCAATCCAGTTGCAGCTGCAAGCACTGTGCAGACAGAGCATCGCTGTGTGACAGATGCAACGGGTCCACTGATGAACTTGTTGTTTCTTGTGCTGGATAACACTGATCATGATTCTTTGTCTTTTGAGCGGTATCATTACAAATCCCCAGGTAAATGTGGCATCAGGCAGAAGAAGCCTGTGAGAACCCAGTTGTTTGAATTTGGAGATTTCTCTGTGCTGAAAAAAGATCTGTATGAAATTGCAGATCAGGCCATTACCCGTTTGTTGGCCAAGGATTTGGCCATAGCAGATGCTAAGTCTTGGTGCCTTGAAAGGCTTGAATCTCTCAAGCAATCTTAGGCTCCTTTTGTAGATTGCTTTCTGCAAGTTTTTGCCATTTGAACAAATACTTGTTGGATGTGTGTGGGTGCAACTTTCTCCTGTGGAGGAGATTGGTCTCCTGTGCAAGAGGTATAATGTTAATGTCTTTTTAGTTAGGGCTGCAGCAGCCTTGATCCCAGGAAACTTCTATTTCCTCCTGTGGTGGAGATTCCTCCTGTGGTGGAGATTGCATGCCAACTGCGACCTATCAGTCTGGACCTCAGTTTTGTCAGGTTTTGGAGTGTGGTCAAAGTTTTAAGGCAAATCTATATAGAATGTAGGATTGTTGTTGGCACACAAACACTTCTAAGGTAAATCTCCTGTGTAGGATTGTTGTTGGTACACAAACACTCCTGTGCAGGAGGGATTTAGGTCATGTTTTTGGCAATGTGTGTCAAAATGTTATAGTTTCATGTGTGCATGTCCACTGCAGCTGTCAAGCAAATCTTTTTTTGTTTCACCAAGCTTCGCCGCCATGGGAGCAAACCAGAGCAGAACAGATGCTCATGTGAGCCAGGAGGATATTGCAGATGGTGTTGACTTAGCATTAGCTGTAGCTCTGTCAGTTGAAGCACCTCCAGGAATTCCTGCTGCTCCTCCTTTTGCAGCTGCTGCTCCAGAGGCAGCTGCTGCGAAGGTTCTGATGGCCAGCATCTTCGACTCTGCAGGGTTTGTAACACAGTCTCCTACCTGAGGCAGGGTGTTTGCTTGAACCCACGATGCAGACTGGGTGCTCGTGTGCAATCCTGGGGGACTGAAAATTCCCAGGAAACAGCAACAGCTGACCAACTTGAAGGAGCCCGTAAAAGGAGGCAGGGAAGCAGCTAGTATGACAAGCAGGGCAATCCAAAGAGATCCAAGGGTGTGAAGCACAGACAATGGAGTCAGTCCTTTGCAGAGGGAAAACATCCTCGGACAGGAGTGGACACCTGGACACCTATTCAGCGACTAGGGAAGTGGTGGATATGGACCAGGGAAACCCGCTGGAAAGCTTGTGATACCTATGAGGCTGCTTTAGCTGCCAAAGAAGGTATCTATGCCTCCAGGTCTCCAGCCTCTGCAGCACCAGAAGCAGCTGCAACACCAGAAGCTGCTGCTTCAGCTGTTTTTTTCGTGGGCAGGAAAGGCTGCAGCAACTGCCAAAAAGAGTGGGCCCCATGCTGGTTTGGATGAGCTCTGGGCAAAACCAGCACCTCCGGTGAAGGAATTTGCATACAACCAGATGAGGGAAACACTGGAGAGGGAAGAACAGGAGCACATAGCCATGGCAAACTATGGGATGGCAACCAGTGCCAGGCCACCAACAGCTCCATGGAGGATGCCCCAGCCAGCACCACCAACTCCAAAGGCTGCACCAGAAGCTCCAAAGGCAGCAGCTGTACCAGAAGGATCCTTTGTCACAAACTTCGGAATGGCGACCAGTTTGTGGGGAGATTAATTTGTAGGGAGATTTGGGCATCTCAAAAAGTACTTTTTGAGCAAAAAGTGTCTCGTGCTAACATGTCATAACATCTCCGTGTCTTACAATGATTTATAACGTGAAAAAGTGAAAAATGAAAAGTAAAAAAACGATTTATATTAGATTGAAAAGGTTTATTTAAAAAAATAGTATCCTTGATGGATGTGGCATGGTCAATGGTTGTCAATTGAGTCAATTGTGTCTTATTATTGGCAATGAGAGCAGAGCTTGGTGATGGAACTTCAATCATCAAGTTTACTACATTGCCAACATTACTATTTATTGGGCATGTCTAGTACCTGTGTTTGCATATGCCCATGGAAGGATGTGTGTTATACACATCTTGTCAGGATGATTATGCATCCCCAGGTCACATGGCAATGCATATTTCCTGTTGCCGATGTGATATCTCACAAACATGCCAACATCTTCCCCTCAATTAGTCAGTCAGTCAATTGTGTCAATTGCATCTGTTGTGTTTCTTCAATTTCTGATGTTGAGTTCTTGTGGTGTGAAGTGGTTTCAGATTGAGATTCTCTGAATTGAGTCATTGCTTGAGATGTTACTACATTGTCATTCACCTGCTCGGGCCTTAGTTTGTAAACATGTCTCATTGACAAATGATTTGCGTCAATTGTGTCATTTGAGTCATTTGGATGTTTGCAGGTCAATGTTTTGTTTGGATGTTTCAAGGGGGGGCTGCAGCGCGTCAACTTCATCAATGACAAGGAGCTGGTGAGTTCATTATTGCTGCAATTGTTCAATTCTTGAACCGGGGCCATGTGTGGGTGGTGGCAATTTTGGCTCAATATTTGCAGGATTTACTGCATCATTCAATTTGGTCACTTGGTGGATCAGCTGAATTTTGTCATAAGCTGTCAATTGTGTCACTTGTTTGCCATGTCGGTTCCTGTTGCTGATGGTTCCCTTCCGATGATGGTCCTGGCCCCCAGTATCATTCAAGAGGCAGGTTTGATTGATTGGAGTGTGTTCTGAGTTGTGTGTCCATTATACAATATAGATAAAGTTTGGCTTGTGGGGTCTGAATTATTATTACGGCTGCTGGTCACTGCATCTCATGAGCAGGATCGTCGGGTGAAATGGCCAAAGTACAAAAAGAGCCTTGGTTCAAATAACATAAGGCAACAAGGACCTTCTGAGACATGTGGTGTTGCGCGCTTTCGCATTGTCAGCGAACCGAGGATGGATGGAGGGCGCAAAGTTGATGCAGATCAATGCCTGAAGCACCCATCTCTAGAGATTCTTGCCAGTGATTCTTAGTGATGTCAAAGTAACCTGATGGTTGGCTCCAGTGATCGATCATTTACAAAACTACAGCCTGTGAGGAAAGCGAAAGAGATGCTGCATGACTTCCTGATGGACAGGATGGCCAAGTTACTGGTTGAGAAACCTGAATTGCGTTTGAAGGCCAATCTGCAGAAGTTGTTGGACGAGCTCAACAACGATGACATTGAGGTGGGATCATAATGTTGCTTCAGTCCATGTGGTTTTCAGTACTCAGTAGTCAATCGGTTTTGCCAGGTGCGTTGCGATGCCAAAAATTGTTGAGAACCATCAGCCATGCTGCAGGCGAATTGCTGGTCTTGCCATGTGCAAATTGACAACGACCTGTGGCTGGTGGTGCCCAGTATGCCCAAGAATGCGCCGAACCTGATTATCTTCCACAGGGGCGCCTACCTCAATTGAGTCAAGTGAATGTTGGAATCCTTTGAATTTCAAATGTTCACACATGACATGAATGTTCACATTTCTGGAGTCAATTCACACGACTGAAATTGGAAAACCTGCAGGCGAAATCGCTGTGGAGTTCGGCGGCTTCTTCTGTAAGCGTTTGATCCAATTTCATTTGCCCACTGTGGCGGATGACAATGAAGAGCCAGCTGTGCAAGAGCCACAATCGCTCCCGCCAGATAGCCAGTAGACACAGACAGCAAGAGACTGACTCAACTGACACACTGAGTAGCATCTGAAGTGATGAGCAGAAACCAAGGGGTGGTCAGTGATTCTGATGGCTTCAATTGTCTCAACATCATCATACATGGCCGACATGATTGATTCGTTCAGTCACATGTGGAAAACGATGATCAACTTATTGATTGAAGGGTTTAACTGTGGCAGGATCTGGGCGCTTGTCATTCTCTCAGTACTCAGAACCAATGATTTGACTTGACTTGCTTTCTTCCATACAAATGCAATTACATTGCGTCAATTGAATCAATTGAGTTCAGACTTGAAATTGAAACTAACAAGAAGTGTTGCAGTCATGTCATTGCATTCTTCAATGTGAGGCCTGAACCAAGTTTCGAGCCTGCAGATGTTTTTGAAAGGCCCGGTTCTGCTCCAGTCTTAATTCTTTTCAACATAACATGTTGAAGCTTCTAACAGTGACACAGTGTCTGTTGTGGCATCGCCTGTTTAACTGGAAAGCTGATTGATTTCATTTGGTTCTTCATGCAGTGCTATTGCAGAGATTCTCTCAATTGTGTCAAGTATTGATGTCTCTTGGGTTTGAGTGACTGAGTTGTATGAGAAGCAGCTCAAGAACAGTAGAAACTTCAAAATGCAATTACACTAGGTAGAGGAACTCAAGCATTGAAGTTGGACAATTTAGCCAGACATCTACTCTAGAAAGCAAGTAAAAAAACTATAAAATCAAAGTCATCTACTTAATTGAATGAAATCGAAATCATCGACTTAATTGAACAAAATCAAATTCATCTACTAACTTAAATTCCAGCCAGCGATATTGCCTTGCCAATTGTCAATTGTGTCAAATTGCTTCAATTGCTTTCAATTGATCGAAGCCATGGCGAACAAGATTCCTCGTAGCTATGCGCCTGGTGACAACAAGGACTACGACAAGAAGAAGCCAGGCAACGAGGAGTCTGAGTCCCAGTACCCGTTGGTGGTGGCACAGCCGCAGAAGAAACATGTGGCCTATGTGTTCTACTACTACCATTCTGGGAGCGGACGTCGCTCGGAGTGGATGACCCTCTGCAAGGACACTATGCAGTGCAACTTCCGGAGTGTCTTGGTTTTGAACTGATTTGCCTTAAGTAAACAAACGTTGTTCTGAGTGTGCTGCAGTGCTTTCAAGTGACATCAATTGTTTCAATTGCCTCAAGTGCTTTAAGTTTTAAAACATTGTCTTTGAGCAGCTTGCTTTGCTGAGGCAGAACTCGTGGAGGAGCATTGCGCTGGAGTGGATTGCATGGCAAATGGAGCTGGGATGATGGCACTCTCCGGATTTGGGACTGGAACTGCCGGGGCGAGCATGCGCCCAAAGCGTGCCGCAAGGACACGGGATTTGTCTTGGCTGCAGACAATGAGTTCCTTTGTGATCAGATATCCCCGTGCGGTCATGCGGTCCGGAGACGAATGTGGTACATTGGCGAATTCCACATCGAGGCTTGGAACATTGTCACTGTCAATTGTGTTATTGAATTTTTCATTGACAATAGATTTGCACTTGCATGAACCAAGCATGGTAAGGTCATGAACACAGTAGGTTAGTCAGCAATTGGTAGTGCTTCCAAGTCAGTTGGCTCATTTTGGACCATTGGACTTGCTGAACAGGTCCTCGAGGCGTTGGCTGCTGAAGCGGAGCTGGAGGATGTGACGGCGCTGTCAATTGCGTCATGGCAGCCATCGTCATTGTCAATTGCGTCAGGTGTGCTGGCTCTGGAGGATGGCACAGAAGTAGAGGATGGCGAGTGGATTCTCTTTTGAAATTTGATGAGTCTTGGCAGTCTTCAATCCCTGACCAGGTTTTGTGGTAACTTGGTGAAATTCAAACTGCTGCCCTTCAGTTCACTTGGAATGTCATTCTTTAGTTTGTTTGGACCATTGGAATGCCTGTGGTGACCCCTGCTTCTCCCTGTCCAAACCCATCAATTAAACGAGTTCATGTGCTGCGCCCATGCCAAGGAAGGAAGCCATCCCAAAGTGCCTGCTGGCTTGGTTCCTGATATTAGAATTGCTGTGAGCTGTTTTTGGCAAGATTCCAGAAGTGGGTGTGTATGGTTCCTCTTACTCTTGATTATAAAAAGCAAAAAATGTTGTTGAAGCAATGGTGTGCTTTCAAAACGGAATTGAGGAACCATCATGATACCCATTATTCCAGAAGTGGGTGTGTATGGTTCCTCTTACTCTTGATGACAAAAAACAAAACATGTTGTTGGGGCAATGGTGTGCTTTCAAAACGGAATTGAGGAACCATCATGATTAGCTGAGATGGAAAGTTTGTCAATTGAAGCACAATTGCAGCTCAATTGCCTTTTCTTTTGAAATAGGAGTACCGTGCTTGAAAACATGAGCATTCAGTGGAAGACATGTCAAGGCTGAACTTCGAGATATATCTTTGTTGACATGCTAACAAAGTGTCAATTGCTTGTGATTCTAGTGTGCTACCATCCAAGTGGCCAGGCGTGGCCTTCGATTCAGGGTGGGGGCCCCAGGATTTCTTTGACAAGCACTTTGGCAAAGTCATTTTAATCTTGAAAAGTGATTTGGTCAATTGGGTCAATTGAGTCAATTGTTCAGTTCATTTTGTTCTACTCATCCAGGGCTTTTATTTATTATTCAGCAGCTGTGCCAATGCATCAATCAAATTATGTGAAAGAATGGATGAATGAAAAGAATGTCAGAGGCAATAGGGCTCAAACTGCGTGATTTGTGTTGATTGACTGATTTGCTGTTTGTCTTAATTGTGTGATTTAATCCATCATGGCAGGTCCCGTGCGCGTAGAGATCCAGGGCGCAGGACGAGGGCAAGGCCATGGGGGAGGCACTGGGTTTTTTTGGCGATAACTTCTGATACCCATAATATGGTCACTGGTTGGTGGTTTCAAACATGGCTTTTATTTTCCAGAATATATTTTATTTCATTATATATATATATATAATATGTTATTTTATTATACAATAATATATATATATATATTATACTATATATAATGTAATATAATATAATATAATACATACAATATAATATAATATAATAGAGTAATATATATATATATATATACGTATTATATACTATACATATAATTTATGTATAATATATATATATATACATACATATGGGATAGAATCCTTCCCATTGACTCATATTTTTCATGGTTAAAACCACCAGAGTCATTTCGTACAATGATGATACATCATGGGATTTTGGGGATAGCCATGGGCCATTGAGCTTGATGATTGAGCAATTGATCTATCAAAAACCGGTGATTTAGATGCATTTTCCAAGGGAAATTGGCCATTGATAGATGATTTATGCATGATTTACCTCTTAAGCAAAGGTGATCTTCATTGATTTTCCAGTTCGCAAACTGGTAACCTCCTGGAATTCACCATCAAACTTCACACGGTGATATCTTTATACAATTATCTTGGGGATTTCATGGGAAATAAACAACCAGATTCTGGAACTTGGATTCTGCAAAAAAATCTGGTTTGATATAATTAATATGGATGTGCGATGATATGAGTAAGCGACAAAATTAGGGGAAGACTAAAGTAGGGAGTGGACTTGGGATGTTCAAATTGTTGTGAAAACCTTCACAACCGATAGGGGACCACCCACTTTGTGACATTGGTGGCAGGCTCATGGATACACCCAGGCGAGGCATGTGTTGTTCAAGTGCCAGTCATTCAATTTGATTCATTGAATTGCATTGTACTTGAATTACGCGTGCTTGCGAATCATGACAATATTATGGCAGTTGTCCTGAAGCAACTAGTGCTCAAAGCATTAATTGGTGCCCCAGCCCATGATTTTGATTACAGTAATTCAATTGTGTCAATTGTGTCATTTGTATCAAAACAGATTTGAAAACAAGTCATGCTTCATGCAGAAAAACATGATATGTTATTTCAAGGGCAACCCAATGAACAACAACAAACACACAACAATTTTATTTCAAACTTATGTCTTCGGGCTCGATTGCTTTGCAATACCTGCCGTCTGAGTGGCGCCCATCGGTGAGCAAGTGGCCAAGGAAAGCGCAACAGGTCGCTTGATCGCACATGAAACAAACGCAATTGAGCAGTTGGATCATTTATTATCTTATTTCAAGAGTGTCAGAAGATAAATCCCAACGTTGTTACTAGAATCTGGGAATAGTGCATTAGCAAACTGCTTGCTTGAGGCACTCTACTTCATCTACCTTGAGTGCCCAAGCAACGCCCAGGACTTGGTGCCTCTTGGATCAAAGAAGTGGGGATTAAGTTTGCTGATTTGGGCTTCTATGTTTCATTTGATGATGTTTAACGTGTGTTGTGGTGAGTTCTCTTCAATTGGGTCAATTGTCAGAGAAAGTGTGGGTCAATTCAATTCACTTGTTTGTTACTCAGGGATTTGGTGGAGAAGAAGAAGCCTACTGACATCCTCAAGTACGTTCTGTCGATTACGAGGCAAAAGGTGAAGGAGTAACTTACCTGCATTGCAGGATGTTCTGCTTTGATTGTTGCCAATGATGGCTTTCAGCTGGTTCATTACCAAGGTACCACCAGAACAAGGGCATCAAGTATGACAACGTCGGGTGGAACAAAAAAAAGTGACCAAACCGCAGTTTCTTGGCTTATCAAAGAAGTTTGCTGAATCACATTGGCTGGTTTGGATCAAGTGTGTTAATTGTGTTAATTGTGTCAGCCATGTGAAGTGTTGAAGTGCTGGCAATTGTCTGCTTTGGATGTAGTGCAGTGATTGTGTCAATTGGGTGGGTCTGCTTTGGTATAATGATGTCAGGTTCCTATCATGCTTTGGAACACACAAGTGGTCCACTGGCCGGCACGAGTCGCAATCCTGGGGTATGGATCGGGCAATGCCAGACGTGGTTGGAAGGACAGAGCCTTGTGTCAAGATCATGATGGAAATTGACAATAATTTATGCACTTTTGCATAGTTCTCTAGCGGCTGTGTTTGATCTGTGTTTGATTTGATCAAGTTGCTTTGTGCATTTCATTGGTTGCAGGATCCACCACCTGAGGTGGTCAGGATTATCGAAAAGTTATGTGGTCACCTTCGTAATCCGATGAAGGAGGTGTGGGAGCACCGGCTTCCGTTGAAGCTTTCACGCCAGTGCCTTTGATGCATTAATTACGATCACAATCACAATGTTTGAATGCATTGATGATGATATCATCATTGTGGTTCGGGGTTGGATGCTCAGGAGCTTCGAGGAGCACGACAAGACCAAGCAGAAGATGAGCGGCCTGCACACGGAGGTGCAGGAGGAAGTGGCTTGGCATCAGAATGGCAAGCAGGTTGTCAATTGAGTCAATTGAGTCAAGCTGTCAAGTGGTAGTGGTGTTTGAATTAAATATTGTCAATTGAATCAATTGTTGTCAAATGGCATGCGCTGTCAATTGAGCCAGTTGTTATGGATCAATTGCTCCATGGGCCTTTGTCCATAGTCCTTGTAGCACTTCTCTTATTTAGGTCATCCGCCACAGCGAGTTCAAGTCGGTGGTCCTGGACATTTTGTCCCGGCCAGGGAACATCGTCCGGTTTCCTGTCTGCATTTGGCTAGTCTTGACCTATTATTCTTCTTGTGATGCTTGCAATTGTGTCATTTGAATGTGTTGGAGCAATTCACAGTTTTGATGTGAATTTCAGAAGAGCAATTTCCCTCAGTCAAAGCTTCAACGTTTACACATTCAGACTTGTCTTGCTGAGGCTGACTTGCAGTTGGGGCTGGCACCGGACACTTGGGACGGCCAGTGTCATCATCCGGATCTTGCAGATGGCAGGGTGCGAAGTGGTGCTCTACAGCGCAAAGCTGAGCATGAATCCGCAGCTGGATTCCTGTAACACCATTGCGTTTCTTCAGGGTTCGCCCAATGTGTGTCTTGCCTCAAATTGAGCTGAGCTGTTTGGATGCTTCACTTGGGGGGTTGTAGTGATAAACTTGTGGGATCGAAATGCGAAACAATTCAGTTCTCTTACATTCACAATAAGTTCTGTCTTCAAACATTAATGGTTTTTAACCATCAACATTTGCCCCAATTAAATTGCCTCAATTGATTCTTGTAATGTTTTCAATTGATTCAATTGCCTCAATTGACTCATTCAACGACTTGTTGGCCGCTCAGTGTTGCTAAGGAACATGCGAACCCTGACTCAGAACCTTTTCGACGACTTGACAGGTGTGGCCTGGACCGAGGATGACTTCGAGCAGAGCCTGGACAGGGCCAGAAACCTTTGGAGGGAAGTTTGGCCAGAGGCTAGCATCAAATTTCTGCGTGGCAAATCCATACCGCCTGCTCCAGCAGGTCCACCTCCACCCAGGGCAATTGGGCCCATTGCCACAGCACCAATTGGGTCTGCCGCAGCACCAATTGGGTCATTTCGGTCAATTGCGTCATCTTCTGCCAGTGGCAGCAAAGCCCCGGCTGCCAAGGCCATGCCTTCAAAGCCTGACAGGCCAGCTCCCAAGCCACCAGGGAGGGAGGCAATGAAGGAGGAGCTGAAGGAGGAGCAGCCACAGGAAAAGACTGAGGGCGCAGATGTCAATGTCAAGAAAGAGGAGGGCGTCGCTCCGCCCCCAGGTCTTGGGCTTGTGGATGAGCTCCAGGCCATGACCCCAGCGCAGAAGAAGGCCAGGATACAATTGTTTCAATTGACAAAGCCTTGTCGTGGCCATATTGGATGACATGTTGCATGGTTCCAGTTGAGTAATATCATTTGCATTTAATCAAATCATGTTGTTTCCCTTTGTCGCTGATAGGTGAAGCTCAGCCAGCCCTATGTGCGGGAGATGATCCAGGAGCAGATTACCTTCTTGCAGAGCTTGCTTGACAGTGATATTGAAGGTGGTGATGGATGGGAGGAGGTGTTGTGCTATGGCTGCAGTCCAGCTGTTGGAAGAGGAGTGAATTCATTATATATATAATATTATTTATGACATTTGCATCATGTCATTCATTTCATGTGGTGTCATGCCATGCCTGCCTGTGATTCTGACCGAGGACTGAGGTCCTGACCGACTACAATATCAACCAGGGTGTGCGGACCATGCTCTCCAATGCCAAGATCTCCCGGAGCCACAAGATCAAGCTTATGTGTCTGGTCTGCATGTTGAGATATTTGATTCACAGCTTGGACAACAGGTTTGGAATTGCGTCAAGGCAAACAATGGTTTGAATTGTGTGAATTGGTTTCTGAAGTTCAGCTTTGTTGTTTGGAATTGTGTGTTTGTCAATGCCAAGGATCAACATGTTGTTTCGCTGGGGGGACAAGTTCGAGTCAAATGACTGGTTGCGCAACGCAATTCGCAACTTGGCTTGACATGTCATGAGTGAGCTTTCATGATAGTTGAAAAAACATTGATGTCATATTCGATATCCAAAATAATATCTTCAACTTGTCAAGAAGCGCTTGTACTCCAGGTCAAGAAGAGCTTGATGCCTGTTCATCTTGGCGGTGAAATGCATAATTAATGTTCTGGGCCAATTGAGCTCAATAAATTTGTGGCATTTGTGTAATTTGTATCAATTGTGTCATGTTCTATTGCAAAAAGCAGTGAATGGTTTTGACAGACAAAGAAATCAAGGTTTGGTGTTTGTTTCCAGTCTATGAGCCCATGCTGTCGTGTTTTATTTAAGCAAGAATGAAGCAATGACGTTTTTGCGCAGATCATTGCAAGTGGATGGTCCCTGTGAACAGCCATGACCTAGTGCTCATAAAGACCACAGCCATGCAAAAAGGAAGCTAAAAAAGGTGAATGCTAATCCCAGTGCAAGGTGATCATGTTGCAGAAGCATGGTGAAACACTGTCATGGCAGCGGATGCTTCATGTTTATGTTGTTCAAAGTTGTTTGTTAGGCAGATCATTGATGAAGCTTGGTGGGATGGGCTCAGTTAACATAGGATGCACAAAGTGTGTAGTTCTCAAATCATAGAATTATCTCAAGTGAGTCAATTGAGTCAATTGAGTCAATTTGTCATCCCAGAAAACTTCACTGCCAAGTTGTTTCAACTGATGCATTGCTTCATAGCCAGATTATGTGACATCCCCATGTGTGAGGCAGATCGAATGATTGGCCTTGGTGGCGTTCTTCGAACAGCAGGCATGGTCTTTGTCTCAAGCATCAATTTGCAGTACATGATTCAATTGTGTCAATTGGTCATTGTCAATCAATTGAGTTGCTTCAGCTGTTTCAGTTGGATTCAATATTCACCAATATACTCACACAATATACTTTCAGAATTTAAATTTAGATATGAAGACATAATGTCAAGTGCATGGATGTAAATATTCAAAACTATGAATACTTGTATGAACTTCTCAAAATTGCCCAAAATTGTTCTAAAAATACTTATACCTGCCAAAAGAAAAAATCTGCTCAAAATTGCTTAAAAGTACTTATACCTGCCCAAAAAATCTGCTCAAAATTGCTCCAAATTGCTCAAACTTATTTAAAAGGACTTATATCTGCCCAAAAAAAAATGCTAAAAAATGCTCAAAATGGTTCAAAATTGCTCAAAATTGTTTAAAAGTACTTATACCTGCCCACAAAAATCTGCTCAAAATTGCTCAAAATTGTTTAAAAGCACTTATACCTGCCCACAAAAATCTGCTCAAAATTGCTCAAAATACCTGCCCACAAAATCTGCTCAAAATTGCTCAAAATACCTGCCCACAAAATCTGCTCAAAATTGCTCAAAATACCTGCCCACAAAATCTGCTCAAAATTGCTCAAAATTGCTCAAAAGTACTTAAAAAGTACTTATACCTACCCAAAAAATCTGCTCAAAATTGCTTAAAAAGTACTTATACCTGCCCAAAAAATCTGCTCAAAATTGCTCAAAATTGCTCAAAATGGCTCAAAATGGCTCAAAATTGCTCAAAAATGCTCAAAATGTCTCAAAATGTCTCAAAATGCCATTTTGAGAAATTTTGAGTGATTTTGAGATTTTGAGACATTTTGAGACATTTTGAGACATTTTGAGACATTTTGAGACATATTGAGACATATTAGGTGATAGAATCAACACGATGCATGATAATAATGTAGTTAGATCAATAACGTTGTATGGTGTGCAAATCATGATTAGGTGATAGAATCAACACGATACATGATACCAATGTAGTTAAATCAATAACGTTGCAAATCATGCTGCAGCAATTGAGTGAGTCAAGCAATTGTAGCCATCACATTTGACACAATTGAGTCAATTGGATCATCATGCCAGCTGCCCCTGTGAACCGAGCTTCCAAGAGACAACGCACTTTGCCCCAGATGATGGAACACATGATGAATCCCATGATGATGAATCCCATGATGGGTGGAATGATGAATCCCATGATGGGAGGTGGCATGGCGCCTATGTTGATGGGTGGCTGCAATGGAATGATGGGACCCATGAATGGAATGATGGGTGGAATGATGAACCCAGCAGCCATGCGTCGAATGATGGAAGATGTTGCGGCTGGGGAAGATGAGGAAGAATTCCATGATGATGATGTTGGTGCAGTCCAAGATGTTCCTCCTCCTCAGCCTGCTGCTGCTTCGGCCTCTGTGGTTGCGCAGCCTGTGGCTCCTGCTGTGCCTGTCCCTGCTCAGCCTGAGCACCAGCCGCCGCCTGTGCTCCCTTACAACAAGAGTGATGATGCTGCCATCACAAGGTCTGCAAGTATGATCAGAGGCCTGGGGTGGGACATGTATGTAACCGATGTTGATATGATGATCCTATGTTTGTTTTAAGTTTTGTTGATATGATGATCCTATGTTATGTTGATATGATGATCCTATTTTTGTTTTAAGTTATGTTGATATGATGATCCTATGTTTGTTTTAAGTTATGTTGATATGATGATCCTATGTTATGTTGATATGATGATCATATTTTTGTTTTAAGTTATGTTGATATGATGATCCTATGTTTGATTGAATTTAAGTTATGTTGATGTGATGATCCTATGTTATGTTGATATGATGATCCTATTTTTGTTTTAAGTTATGTTGATATGATGATCCTATGTTTGATTCAATTTAAGTTATGTTGATATGATGATCCTATGTTATGTTGATATGATGACCCTATGTTTTTTAATTTATGTTGATATGATGATCATATGTTTGTTTTAGTTACCATGCTAGTGGGAAAATGGTAAAATGTTTGCAAGATAAAATTGTGCAATGTTCATTTCATGAATGGTCATATGGTCTGCTTCCTGTGGTTGTCAGGCATTCCCATGACAAGACTTTCCTATGCCATTGAGAAGTTGGTGCCAGCCCTGGATGCCGGCTACACCAGTGGCCTCACCCAGCGAGGTCTTCTTCAGCTTCTCTGGATCATCACGAAGTTAAAGCCATCTCTCAAGATTTCGAATCTTCGTGATTTGGTGAGAATCAATCAGTGTTGTTGTTTTAGATTACGATTATTAATACTTTAGTTGTTGTTTGTGTAGTTCATTAGATTGTCCCTGTTTGGCCATGTTGTGTTGAGTTGTTGTGTCTTTGCAGCCACAGATAATGTCATCCAATGACAATGAAATGTTTATATACATTTATATATTAATAATGTAAAATATACAATGATAGAGATTCTTCAACATCAGTCAAAAGTTATTGTACCCATCTCACCATCAATCGCCCAGGTGTGACCTCGTATGAGGATCTTGGCAACAGGTTCAAGAAGGCCCATGACAGGATCAAGGATTCCTGCGAAGGGTTTCCTGACAACATCGTCCAGGAGCTTCCGTTGGTCTTGGGGGATGCCGAGGTCAATGATGTGGCTGTTGCTCAGGGATGGAAAGATGAGTTCCTGAAGCCTGTTTCTTGCGCAAAGGCTCCTCCGCCCAGTGTTGCTGAGTTCTTTGCAGGCAGGCGTCCGGCTGCAGCACCTGTGCCGGCGTTGCCTCACCCCCCTGCGCGCAATTCGTCAATTGCGTCAATTGCCCCAATTGCTGTGACAACAAGCAAAGCTGCTCCGCCAGCTCCAGCCAGCCCAGCTGCTGAGGCAGCTGCTCCGCCAGCTCCAGCCCGCCCAGCTGCTGAGGCAGCTGTGAGAGATGCCACTCCACCAGCTGAGCCTAGCCCAGATGGAGATGCCCAGGGAGCTGAGCCTAGCCCAGCTGTGGACCTGGCTGTCGAGCCTAGCCCAGCTGCTGAGGCAGCAGCTGTGACTGTGCCAGCTGCAGATGGAGATGGCCCACCCATTTGTCTGATTTGCCAGCAGGAGATGACCAATGGCGCGATGAAGACACTTGGGTGCGGCCACATATATCATCTTTCTTGTATGGAGAGCTGGTACACAGCAACATCCAACTTCGAAGAGCGTTGCCCTCTCCGTTGCCAGATCACGCCCCCGGCTGGTGATCGAGCTGTTCGAGGAGCGGATGACTTCGAGGTTGTGGACTTCATGTGAGTCTGAGTGAGTGACTGGCAGATGATCCGATGGCTGAACTTGGCCCAATCTAGTTGGCAGATGGCTTGGTCAAGCCAGTGAGGAAACTTTAAGTTGCAGCAGAGTTGTTTATGAGTTGTCTATAGTATAATCTCATTTTTGTTTTTTTGAACCATTGGCTGGCCATCATCGAATTTTATAGTTTGTCTCATTTGGGGGGGATTCTCTCTGCAGTGGAGTCAGCTAAATGCCGGACCACTTTAGCTTTGACGCACTTCATTTGTGTCAATTGCCATCAATTGAGGTGTGTGAGTTGCAATTGTGGTTTGCCAGCAGCAAAGGCGTTGGTCTGAAGCTCCATTGGAAGAGATGATGGGGAAAATGCATTGTTATGCTATTGCTATTGCAAGCTGCTTTCATTGAATCGTTAAAAGCTTGTGCTGGAGCTCCTTTTTTTACTTGTGTTGTTTCTGTAGCTTACTTTTCTGCAGGCTTCGTTGTGGAGTGAGAAGGCTGGAACTTCACTGACTTTCTGAATTCTTTACACTTGTGCAATGATGATGGTGAAGTTGAACAGTTGAACTGTCAAGACTGCCGGAAGTCATTCATTGCTGTTCGCACATTGGTGAGTTGGTATGTGCCTGCCAGATTTGGATCAATTGACTTCAATTGAAAAAAACTATATATAATGAAACCAAACAATCTTCAGGCTTTGAACAAATGATGTTTGAATTGCAGTGCAGCAATGGTGCCAAACCATGGACAATCAGTAAGAGATCACAAACCTAAACCATGGCCAATCTGTAAGACATCATTTGAGTTTCAGGTAGTTCAATTTGAGTCAATTGTGTGAATTGTCTCATGGACTTCGATGATGGCGGCAGTGACAGTCAGGAAGGGCGTGACGACTTTCAGTCCCTGACTACAGACTTGGAGCCCTTTGCTTGCGATCACCCATTGCTGAAGTTTGGCCAAGTTGGCTACAATGGACCTGCTGGCTTCATGTGGGACTTTGCCTATGTCTATGACAACCTTCATGCTTTGGGCGAAAAGAAGCAGAAGTACAAGATGTTAAAGGAGCTCCAGGAACAATGCTGTGAAGGGCAACACTTGTCCAGGGAAGATTTGCATGTGAAAAAGGAAAGAAGGCTAGCCAATTTGCCCAAAACAAAATTGTCCTTGATGAATCATGGTCGAACTATGTTAGACATGATTTGACATGAAGAGGTTGTTTCAATTATGTAATCAAGAGTAATCATCAGCATTTGTTGTGCAGGCGAGGGTGCTTGGCCGTTGATGCAGTGAGCACATTGCTTGTCTTGCACTTTTTGCTCGACTTGCTCAACAAATCAAGAACTGATGCCAAAGCGCTGACTATGAGAAACTATTTCAAAGATGTTGGCATGCTGGTCACCCAGGAAGCAAGTCGCCACAATGATGTGCTGAAGTTTTCAGTTGGTGACTTTCCTATGCATGTTCTGCCTACAGGGAAGTTGCAAGGCTTTCGTTTGTGGCTCGGAAGACATGTTCACAAACAGGTGGTTCAATTATGGCTTACACTGTGGAAGTGGATGGCCAGGGAAGACAATGGGCCACTTCTGACAGAAGACATTTCCAGCAACGATGATGAGGAGCCTTCCTTGGTGGATTTACTCATGTTTTGTGTCAATTTTATACATTCCTACAAGGCGGCCCATTCGTTTCGACAGCCTCCCCCTTTCTCCACCGATAGCATGAGAAATCTGCAACAATGCGTTCTCAAGTTTGTGGCGTGGGTTGTCAACAATGTGGTGCTTGAGATGATGACCCAGCAGGACGATTCTCAGCCAGTGCCATCCAGACGCGTGAGAAGGCTAGGTGGTAGTCAAAATGCATTACTTTTTGTTTACTGTAAAATAGTTTTGTGCCTGTGTGAATTCTCGAAGGTGTGGAAATTAAAGGTTTTGAACCTTGCCAAAGAGGAACTCCGATGCAAATCTGCGGAAGATGAGTCCTCATGAGATCTGGCGTGTCATTGAGCAAAGCAAGGATACTGGGGTGTCATACCAAAAGATTTGTGCTCTGCGAAAAGATGACCCACAAGGAGGAATCAGTGAGCAGCTGACGTGGGTTTGGCAGAGAAAATTGTTGTCAATGTACAGGCAGTCATCAAGGCTAAGTTTCTTGAATGTGAAGAACTTCGCCATTGTCACGGATGCCTCAACTCATAGCAACAAGGACTACCTGATGAGCCTGGCCTATGACCCTGTAAATGGAGTAGGGGCTCACATGTGCTCAGTTCACGTCAGGTCAACAAAAGTGTTACACCCACAGGAGATGGAGCTGACACCAGAAGCAGAGCGCTTGGCAGCGAGACGGGAAATTGAACGGCTTAGCAGCTTGAAGTTCTTGCAAGGCCTTTCGGCCCAGATATGCAAGTTGACTGACCTTCGCTTGGATGATTTTAAATTTCCTGAAGTCTTGCTCAAAATGTTGGAGCTGCAACCAGGCGATAACTTCTTCTTTGACGACAATGTCGCAGTGCTGAATGGAGAGGAGTTTCAATTAAGTCAATTACGTCAATTGTCTGATTTGCCTTGTTTGCATTGCATCATGGACCAAGGCAAAGTTGGCTGCGCAGCTGCTGCCTTTGTCACTTCCCAAGCTGGCCTCCAAATCCACTTCACCTTCGACAAGATTCACCGCCTGTTGAGAGACCTGAAAAACCCAATCAAAGCAGCTGGCTTGGAATCTTGTGTTTTGGCAACAACGTATCTGTTCAGCGTCAACACCAAGCCTTTTGGAAGTGGCCAATGGTTTACGGAAAAAACTCAGATCTTGGAAGCATTCTTTGAATCCAACAGCTTTGATCCTGGGTCATTTGCTTGGATCTCACTTTTTTGCTGAAGTTGGTTGTTGATTTTGTTTGTTTGCGAATGTAGGCTACTGGAACAAATCATATTTGAAATCAAGTTTTGAAGCAGCTCAGGACTGCCAATGGTTTCAGGCATTGAAAGAGAGAATTGCCAATGATTTTGGTATGGAAGGGTGCTCCGACAGGGAGATCTTTGACTCCATTCCCGAGCAATTGGAATCGTGGAGGCTCAAGGGCGGACTTGCCAAGGCAAGCAGATGGTTTTCCTGGAACGAAGGAGCTGCTGTCCACTTGAAAGAATGGCATAGCTCCCTCATGCTCCTCTCGTGGTACTTCCCAACAGATCTTGACACTGATGGTCAGTCTGGTTTGTTAGGCCTCAAAGGCTGTTTGACACAGATGTATTGGGAAGATGCCCACATCATCTTCAGAGTTCAATATGGAATGTGGTCGTGGTACTCGCAGCAGATCCATGATGTCAAAAGCCCAGAGCATGCAATCATTGAATCTTTGGAAATGGTCGAGTCATGGATGAGTCATCAGTCTCTCCAGACCCTTGCTGAATCGTGGAGCGCTCAAACTTGGGCCGATGTTGAGCGGTTTGTGCCTGACCAGGAGGCCTTCATTGCCAGAGTGAATACCTATGCTCTTGGATGCTTGATGAATCGTTGCGCAACGCTTTCCAAGTTCTCAGCTCCACCTGAGACATGGGTTGGGCTTCTAGATCCCCAGCAAGCACAGGTGACAAGAATGCGGCTCTTGAAGGAGCATCGTTGGTTTCAATCCTTGCGGTGCAGCATGGCTCCTTTTGCAGCAGAGCTTGCCAGTGACATTGAGACGGTCTTCGATTTGCCTTGTCGTCATTTGTGTCATTTGTGTCATTTTGACTTTGGAGCAGCGCAAGAGCTGGCCAAGCTGCTGATTGGTGGCTTTGCGGATTCAAAAGTGGTTGAGGACATTCACCAAGCATGCAGGGTGGCCACGAACCCAGGCAGCAACAAGAAGCTCTCTGGAGCTACGTTGCAGCTTGTTTGCCAATTCTCTGAGGTTTTGGACAAGAGAGGGATCGTCCATCCAGCTGCCCTAACCCGTGAAGAATTCTTGGACAAGTGGCCTGATGCCAGAGATGATTTCAACTGCCGCCAGGAATTCAAATCATCCAGCCATAGTCTACCAGCTCGCTACTCAGAGATTCTGACGAAGAAGATGTGGCGCACTGTCAGTGAGGATTGGCTTCGAACCTCATACGGGGCATGGCAATGGATGATTCAATACTGCGGGCAAAGGCTTGCTGACCAAGGTGTTCGCCTGGAGGCCAGGGAAGTGACGAAAATGACCAAAATGATGTGTAGCAAATGTTTTTGTGTCAGTTGAATTACCCGTCAGGATGGTCTTCTGAACCGCCTTGCTTTTCAAGGGCAAGTGATTGAAGTCAATTTTGTCTATCTACTCATTTTGGGCAATTTGAAGTGGCAAGCCCTTGCTTGGCCGTTGAAGCTTGTGGACGCTGCTGATGATGATTATCGCATGATGCGATGGGTTTTGGATTCGTCGTCAAGTTGTCAATGGCTGCAATGCTCTCTGAACATGCCAGCTTTTCAAACAAAGCTAGTCTGGAGCAATGAGTTTGGCATCCACTGGCAACAGGTTGGGCCTCCTGAAACATTTGCGCAGAATTGCTTGCGGCGCTCCAATGGCCTGACATTCACAGATCTTTGCTTGATGGGGAGGCATCTTTTTGGCTCCGAAATCAAAGAGAAGTCTAGGAAGGACATCCTTTTGAAGCTGGCGTTGCATTTCGGAGATGACTTTGCAGAGCTGGTCTTGGAGTGCGACTCTAAGACGACAAAGAAGTCATCATCTGATCCAGATCAAGCAGCTTTGGTAAAAGCTGTGTTTGACCACTTGGACGCGGATGAGCAGAAGGAGTTTCGCTCTGTCAAGGAGAATGTCTACAGGGAGGAGAAAACTCAGAAGCAATTGAAGTGGCGCAAATTGCTCAACGAAAAAATGGAGGAGCAAGCAGCAACTTGGATGATTAAAATGTTTAATGTTGCTGGTCTGGCTAGTTTGTTCCAGCTGCATTTCAATTTTTTCATTTTTTTTCCAAGACAGGCATGTTATTGCATCTGCGTTTTTTCCACTTCCAGGAAAAAGCCAAGAAGAAGGCTGCCAAAGGCAAAGGCAAATCCAAAGCCAAAGGGAAGGTGAAGGGAAGAAGCAAAGGCAAAGGAAGAAGTGGCCGAGGCTCAGGAAAAGGGGCTGCAAGCAGTAGTGGAAGAAAAAGGAAGAGGGAAGCTGATGACGAGCGACCAGGCAAGGAAGCAAGCGATGCTGTGAAGATGGAAGACGAAGAGGATTTGGAGGAAGAAGAAGCTCAAGTCAATTTTGTCAATTCAGGCAATTGCGTCAATTCAGATGTGGAGGACCCACTGCCAAATCCAGGTGAAGCAAACGAAACTGAACGTGCTGAAGCAGCAGCTGAACTTGCTGAGGAAGCAGCTCCTCCTGCTGAACTTGCCGAAGAAGCAGCTCCTGCTGCTGAAGTGGCTGAAGGAGCTTCTCCGTCTGAAGTTGCTGAAGGAGCTCCTCCTGCTGAACTTGCTGAAGCAGCAGCTCCTCCTGCTGAACTTCCCGAAGAAGCAGCTCCTGCTGCTGAAGTTGCTGAAGGAGCTTCTCCGTCTGAAGTTGCTGAAGGAGCTCCTCCTGCTGAACTTGCTGAAGCAGCAGCTCCTGCTGCTGAACTTGCTGAAGCAGCAGCTCCTGCTGCTGAACTTGCACCCCCGGCTCAACCGGCTGAGCCAGCTCGGCCAGCGCCTGTGCCTGGCAGAGATGTCGGGCCTCGAGTGCACTCAACACCTGCCCTCCTCAGAAGCATTGAGCCCAACAGTTGGTTCAAGTTGAGGCTTGACAAGAATGCGCACAGGTTTCAAGTCGAGATGGACAAGAATAGAACGGTCCAACATGAGCTGTGGGATTCAACCCGGAGACAAATGTATTATTCCAGAAGTTTCAAAGCAACAGGTGACTGGAAAACCGCACTTCAAGAAGTGCACACTTGGATGTGGGAAAAGTTCGTCTTGGCTGGGTTGGAATTGGGGCCTGGAATCCGAGATCAAATTCCAGGAGAAGTCCCAGATGAAGTTTTTGAAGGCCTCAAGGATGAGATGCGTGCGCTGCCACCTCCTAGGAATTATAACAGGAGAAAGTAGAAGAGCGCTGGGATGACAAAGTCATCGCCTTAGGGCCTTGGTAAGACGCTCTGGTTGAAGCAAGTCCTTCACCTGATGCACTTGCAAAATCGCAAGAAGATGCTCTGTTTAAAAGGGAATCAAATAATCCTGTCACATGTTGGGCTGCTTGTGTTTATTGTGAATTGACTCAATTGATTGATTTGTGTGGTATTACAGCCTGAGGGTTGCACCTGGATGGTATTTTTTCAATGCTTTGTCAAATGTTGGGGCCTGCTTGTCATGTGTCATTGTGAATTGACTCAATTGACTTGAACCAGATTGATTTGTGTAGTGGCCAGTGGTATTGAAGCTTGAAGTTTGTGCCGGGATGGTCTTTCAATGCCAATGCAGGCTGCCAGAATCATCATCAGGCCAAGGACTCAGGAAGCCTTTACTTTTATACGCAGGGTCAGAAGCCTTGGACTGGTATTGTTGTCAGTGAAGAAACCAAACAAAAGTGTGGACTGGATTGATTAATTCTTTTACCGCAGGTTTTTTGGCCCATGAGCACATTTGTTGGTTTTGCCATTTTGGTCATTTGTGTCAATTTATTCATCATGGACCAGCAAGCTGGCCTCGCGTTTCTTCCGGTGATGGTGCTGTCCACTGTGACAGCCAGTGCCAGCCTTCAAGGCCCAAGTGCAGCTTCAGAAGATGACGATCAAGAGAAATGGCTGGATGACAAGCTCCAACAGATTTCTTCGTTAGATTTCTATGATTTCTTGGCCTTCAGCAAATTCAATAGGCGCTGATGCTGTTTTTGTTCTTGGAAAATTGAGACAACATGCATTGAAATTGAAATTGAATCATTCTTTGATGATCAATGAATAACCTCGAAGTCCATTTTGTTAATTGCCCTGCAGGCGTGTCGACTGGCCAGAAGGACTGCATCATGTCAAGTCCACATGTCAAGACTTTCTTGATTTTGACCAAGAGAATGGCGGCAGGGCCTCGAAAGTGTGGCCTTCATTTTTGTGTGAAGCATATCCTTTTTTGCGCGGCGCAACATCGTGCTTGGAGATGATGGTGCTGGTTGCTGAAAGGTTTCTTTTCAATTTGGTCAATTTCAATGAATTGGATCAATTGGAATTTGTTGAGTTTTGTGCTGGCCGAGCCCATCTCAGTCGAGAGATGCTGCGTCAAGGATTTCACCAAGGAGCTTCTGTGGACATTCTTTTTCATCCCCACCATGACATGTTGAGTTCCAAGGGGCTGAGGACTTGGTTTGACATGGTAGTGGCTTCTCGGCGAAAGTCGTTACACTGGTTTGCTACCAGATGCTCGAGCTTCGTCCCGCTCTGTATCTCTCAAAGCATGAGATATGAGGAGAATTCATTCTACGGGGATAGAAGCAGGCCATGGGTGGAGCAGGGCAACCTTCAACAGGAAGTAACTGCAATGATGATGTTCTTCAGTTTCCTCTTGGATTGCATTCCGGTGTTGGAGCAACCCACAGGGAGTGTGCTTCCAAAACTACCATCCCTTCGTAATGTTTTGTGGTTCTTCGACTTCAAGAAGACAGTGACCTACATGGGAAGCTTTGCTGGCCCAACAAGCAAGCCTCTCCAGATCTGGCATCCGTCTTCAGGGCCTGGCTCCCTATTTGCAGCCATCGCCAGGCCAAGGCCAGATGGCTTGGACAATTTGGCTTCCAGTGGCCAGAGCTGGGATGGAAGCCACACTTACACTGGCAATAAGGAGATGCTCATCAAAGCGAGCACTACACGCCAGAGTTTGGCGCTTGTGTCGCCCAAATCTACGAGCAGATTCGAGCTTCGTGAAAACTTCACAACGCTCAATTTGCTCAGCGTTGTCCATTCAAAAGTGTCTTGAATGCGACAAGAGTACTATAGCCCAAGGGTTCTTTTGTGCTGACTCACCTGAGTGGTGCGTCCCTCTGTCAACTTTGACCGTCTCTGTGGGGTCAAGAGGCAACATGGCATTTGCTCCAGCAAAAAAAATGCGCAATCAGTGACAGAGCACTGCAAGTTCAGCGCTTGCCATCTCATGTGCTTCAGTCAATTAGCTCAATTGAGTCATTAGCCCTTTGGCTTTTTGAAATACTTCAAATATGTGTACTGAGGTTGGAATTGTTCTGCTCCGCTACCAAGCTTGCTCCGCTACCAAGAGTTCAATGCAGGCATGCTTGACTTCTTTGACATTTATTAATATCACTTCCCATTCGCATTCCCAAAGCAAGACTCAAGAACCAGATCAGGTCTGGATGACGCTCTAGGCCTGCCTACTGTTTGTTGCTGGTCCTGCTTGCATTTTTTCAAAAGTAATTCTTAATAACTTGCTTGCAGGCTCGGCGAGAAGTGGCAATTGGATCAATTGACTTCAGCTGATTGTGGCACTTGAAACAATTGACTGACTGACTAATTGAGTTCAGCTTCTCATCTTCATTCTTTTAATTTTATTTTTTAAAATTTTTATTTTGTTTAAATTTTTGACATTTTTTAAAAATTTTTGACAGAATTGACCGGTTCAATTGACAAAATTGACACAAGTCACACACATGATCGAAGCAATGACATGATTTAATTCACGCAGGTGAGGTCTACAATAACACAACCGCAGGTAAACGTTCAATCAACGTTTTACCATATTTTAGATTTTATCTTTTTGAAAATATTTTGTTTTTTTTAATATTTTGTAAAAAAAATGAAACCACATTTGTTTGCACAACGTTCTGGACAACAAATTAGTCTACCAAAATTCAGATTAGCCTACCTAAATTTCAGAAATGCCTATGTCATTTTCAAATCACCTAGGCATTTCTGAGATCAGGTAGGCATTCCTGAAAATCATGAACGGGCAAACCCCTACAAACTAATACCCTACGATCTGGGATGCATTCTTAAGTTAGTGACAAAGCGTAGATTCTCCAAGGTGATACTTTTGGAATGGGTGGGGCATGCCCGCAAAACACGCGCCCGGAGAATCTGGACGAGTTTGCGCTCGATAGTCAATGGCAAGTTAGGTACTCAGAATCTAGCCCCAAATAGAAGGAAGACAAAGGACAATGTGGAGCACAAAACAGGCAAGAAGGATGCGGAAACTAGAAACTATTGGAGCAGAACCACAGACCTAATATCCATATGAAACCTGTCCGATTGCGAGGAGGTGGAGCAGAAACATTACAGTTTCACGAACATGAAGCTTGGAAAGGCAGCAACCAAAAAAAGCAACCGCGACAACAAAGGGAACATGTCAAGAGGACTAGCTTTTGTGCAATCACCTGCAGGTGGCGAAGTAGCACAATCAAACAGGTAGGGCAATTACAACGTAGCTCAACATACACTACTCGAAACCTAGTTTTTAAGGTAAAGATGTGTAAGACACGATGCGAAGGTGCCAGCTGTGGTTCTTCATTACGGCAGCAGACTTTGTACCATCATCCACTTGTGTCTCCCCAGCTGCTGGGGTCGGCGGGTTTAAATTCTTCTTCTTTATTATCTCCCTTCGATCTGGATTCATTTGTTGATCATGCTTACTTGTCTTCGTTTCATCCTAGTTCAGTGTGTGTTGTTTCTTCGTCTGGTGCCGCGGGTACAAATGACAATCATAGTTGCGCGCTCGCGCCGGCACCGACGATGAAACTACACAACGACCATTGCGCACCTAGGCATGCATCCTGCTTGTTTAATGGTACAATGAGGAGGAGGAGGAGCAACCCAAAGCGTCACATGCATAAGAACCTGCAACAGCATCATGCAAACCGACTTTTACTTTCAATAGTCTTTAAGCATCGAACAAATTTGCTCGGCGGACACCGACACTTGCAGAACGCCCGTTTTGGAAGCAAGATAAAGGAAGAGAGCAGTAAACAAACAATATTTCCTAAGGCTAATTTCCATGGAAGGAGTCAACATATTGTTGACCAGCCAACCCACGGCCGCAGCCTCAAAGGGAAAAAACAAAGTGGCAAAAACGACACACGCTGGCTAAAAGCAAGACAAAGAAAACCACACGACGGCAACACCAGCATTAAGGAAACGCGCGCCCAGTATTTGGAATGCATCAACCATACCAAGCACAAGAATGGTACACACTATCATGCCGATGATGCCAGTGCTCTTTGTGGTCAATTTATTGAGGGCGGACTGGCTCCAGTTTGGACTTCAAGTGATGCTTTGTATCGGCATCCACTTGCGCCTCCCCAGCTGCTGGGGTCGGCGGATCATTTGCATGGGAGGATTCAATTCCCGAAGCGTCGTTTGTCGCAAACTGTCAAAACACTTCCCATAGAAAAGATGGAGTCAAGAATGGCAGTAGCCAACAACACCATTGATGTGTCCCCTGATGCGTTGGGGTCGGTAGTTCAAACACACACGGGAAAGCCGTCGATTGAGCTCGAACATGCAAGACGCTCAAGACAGTATGCACTTGATATGCGCGGGGCGCTGCCTGTGCGATGTCAAGGAGGCGGCACAGAACAATTGCAGTGTTTCATGTGTTTAGCATATAAAAGCGCATATGTCCCAAAACAATTGAGTGATGAGTATGTGTCGCACTGCTACACCTGTGGTCGCGGAGCGTGCGACAACCACGGATCTTGAGAAGTCGGGCACTTCCACTGCGCACTTTGCCATGCGACTGACGATGGTTTATTGGCAGAGGTAAAGGACACTTTTGCAGTAAGATGTCTCAGCAAAACGTTTCAGAACCAAGGGTTGCTACATACGAATGAGGAAGCATTCAACGATTTAATGCTGACTTTGTGCACGGGAGGAATAAACCGTCCAAGAGGAATGGGAAACTATGACGAACAAGGCCTGAAGGTGCAGCCACAGGACGCAGCAGACGTAGAACTTCCTTGGGACGACGCACGGCAGCTGGTAGAAGCACTCGTACTGTCTCGAGTTGACACACCAGATAACGCAGTAAAGGTGCTTGGACAGAGTTGGGTTCCAACTTGGGACGGCTGGAAAGAATTGCGCCAATGTGCGACAGAGCGCTGTTGTGTTACAATTGCGGAGCGACTGTGCGACATCGCCCAGCAAAACACCCCTTACCAAAGCAAGACCGACACCCAAGCATTGCAGACTTTGGCGTCCGAAGGGTTCATGTGGCGGAAAGCACTGTCACACGGCGTGAATAACTGCTTGATCGATTCCCTGATATTGTGCTTGTCGTATGAACACATTTTGCTTCATAACTTGACTGCAGATGTCACAGCCAGGTGATGCGTTGCAGCTGCATGCAGAAAGCATTTGATTCAAGAGATTGGGGACGAAGTGGCTCCAGGCAGCAATGGGCTTTTCCCATTCTTGGATGCGCACCGGGATGGCCCCAGAATTGTAGGTTTTTTGTTCCATTGGTTTCGCGTTGTTGCGCGCACGAATGTGCTAATTCATGTGCATGACAGATTTGGTGAGCACGCTGCAGGTGCAGACGGGAATAAAATTGCAGTGAACCTTGGCCATGGGTACCCACGACAGCCTGTTTTGCAGCTACACATTTATAACCACACCTCTGTTCGGGGTAGAGGGTATCATTTTGATAGCTTGCTCCCGATCGCTGGGCGTGACACCGAACCAAAGAAAAAGAGAAGCCGTACCGTAGCGGCCACCATTGCGACAGGATCACAACTCAATGCTCTGCAGCGAGAATCGCAGAGAAGCGGTGGCACACCTGAGAAGCTGAGTTGCAGCAAGGAGGGACTAGAACAGCAAGCAGATCAAAGAGCAGAAACCGTATTTGCAAAAATGGCGTGGTACTTTCATGGCACGGCTTTCCCGACATCCTGGCTTGATGCACTGCTAGCAAATTTGATTTTTCACGGATATATGTTACAGTGTCCAGATTTGCTTGCGCGTCAGGATGCACGCTTTCACCTATGTAGAACATGCCAGGCAAGTTTAGAACCGGAGCAACTAGAAGGCGACGAAGCCTGCGATTTACAGCATCATCTCGCGAAGGCAGTGTTTTTTTTCACAAGTGGGAGCCGAGGTGAGGTGAGTGCTGAGGTACATGTGTACGATTCAACTACCACTGACCTCAGTGTACCGCTCGACGGTCGACATGACAGCTTGCTGGTGCCAGTCTTCCGCCTCTATCGCTACAAAAACGGCCGTTACGCTGCCTTGTTGCCTGCTAACCCAGCAGAACGGCCTGTGTTCACAAGTGGCGACTCGCAGACAGCAGCCCAAGGTAGCAAACAAAATGACATGAGTGCAACGTGCACTGTAGCGCCGCCGACAAATTCGTTTGGAACAATTGGCTGCGCTGCCGGCATAGGCGCAGCGACCGCTTTGCGCGCACCGCAGATTGAGCAAGTGCGTGAAATCTTACAGCGGTTCTGTGACCAAAGAGGCGCAGATGTGCAAGTTGACGAGACAGACGCGCATCGAGTGAGTGATGCTTGGTGGAACTTGGATGCGCTGGGAATAATTTTGCACACCCTTCTGCAGGCAGGGTTAACTTTTGCAGATGCAGGCATGCATCACGCGCGTAGATTAGCAAATCAGTGGCGCGGTTTCTATACTACACAGACGCAAGGTGCTGGGAAACGATTGTCAGATGGTTCAATGGAGACAGCTCAGAAGGAAAATGTCGGTCATAAGACGGCTGCAACAGATGCAGCTGCTACGCGCTCTTTGCACAGCACATCAGCCGAGAGACAAGAACCAACTAGTACTAGTGAAGTGAATCTGAGCATTACGGCTCGAAAACGGCAGGCAACGCAGCAAGATGCAAGTGCAGGCCCAGCGCGCAAAACAGAGATGAATGTGCCTCCTCGCCGTGTGCGCCACAAAGCACCGCCGGTCGGATCAACAACAGCACCAACATCCAGAACTGGTTCGCTTCAGGGCGCTAGCACTGACGCAGAAGATATCTATCCTTTGCGGCTGTGGAAGCCGTCGCAAGGAAACAAAGACCCTCGGGCAGCGTATGATTTTGCAATGCAAGATGCAACAGCTCTTCTTTCAGACAAGCCTACATTGCCAGAACGCCTGCATGCCGCAACTGACCCTGAGATGGCATACGACTTGCCGGATTACCATTGCGCATTTCGAAGCTGCGGGTTCGAGTGTGCGACACAGGCGGCGCTCGCAGAACACGTTGCTCAGCATCATGCGATTGCGTTACAGGACTTGGCATTGCGGTGGTCATCACAGGTTGGCCCTGCGCAAGCGACATTCCAGGCATATCAAGACCTGCTAACGCAGCGCTGCCAACAGTCTGGTCCCCTTGCGACCTGTTCTATTGACCGACGCTGTTTGCGGAGATTCCGTTCTAACATGCTGGGTCAATATGTCGGTACTGCGATCTGCTTCGTGTGCGCGCGTAGGTTCCCATTCGTGGACGGTTTTCCGAACCAACAAATTTCATGGCTACGAGCATACGAGCCATGCACTGGATTGTTCTTCAACCACGTTCCTGAGATGCTCGAAGCTTTGTTGGGGATGAGCACGTATCACGCACGTTATGTGGCAACCTTGCCTGCTGATATGCAACCCGGTTTGCAATCCGAATTGGCGCAGTGGACCTGTACCATCGCTTGCGCCCCATATAATATGAGCGTGCTTGGCCCAGAAGATAAAAAATGCATACAGCGTTGTCCGTCGAATCGGCTGTGCACACATTGCGAAATACCTATGTGCACGTCTTGCCGCACCAGGATATATCGACAGAGAATGAAGCCGCTAGAGGCACTGAGCAACGACTTGTTCCTGGGGCATCCGCCGAGAGAACTATATGCACAAGAATGCACGATGTTGGAATTATTATGCGCAAGTCCTTGCATGACTGCACTAACTTGTTTCAGCATTGAATGGCGGTATCTCCAAGATCGCAGTCTAGCCCAAGATGCGCTCATGAATCGACATCGTCTGTGTGCAAAGGGCAATGCCACGACATTCCCGCTCCCCTGGGAAGACCTGTTAGCAGAATTTGAGCGTCTGGGAACCCCGGCCACCAACGCTTCCGTGAATATGCTGCCGCACGTTGGTAAGGAACTAAGTGACAAGGTAGCCGTCATCATAAAAATCGGTGACAAGACAGATAAAGAGGCAATACGTCAACAAATTATACATCAGGCCGTGGTTCGTCGCCGGGTCGTTGTAGGGCTGATTGCTGCCATGGTTGCGCGTAGCCATCCGGCATATCAGGGTCTAGATATGGCAGTCGTAGAAACGCGCGCTGAGATGCTCCCCGAGAATGATGTGCCGGCTGAAATCATTGCATTGCTTGACAACGATGGGAGCCTAAATCAGGTGTTGCGCCAAAAGGCTGCCACACCGGTGAATGATCAAATGACGGCCGAAGAGGCGAGACGAGAATTTGGTCACATGCTGAAACCCAATGCAGTTGTCCTGGAAAAGACAAGTGCTGGATGCCAAGACGTGAATGCTCAACATGTGTCTGCATTGGAAGAGATTGTGGCCCGCGCTGAGCCAGCATCTGCGCAGCCTCTGCCCGAAGTGACGTTGTATACTGGGACCAAACTTATGGACCAGTTCCAGCCGCTGTATTTTGCGTTGGCTTTCCCCTTCGTCTTCCCGTACGGCATTGGCTTACCCGACGTTCCCAAGTGGAGCCAGCGACAACGGCCACGAAGACACGCGGATGATCCATATGTGGAGCTGAACACGTGGGTGCGCGCCATGGCGCGGCGCATCGAAGCCCAAGTCAGTCGTGACTGGGTTTTTGGCTTTACATCCTGGAATTTGCTTTTCCGATCTGCGCTGAATCTTTCACGTACTACAGACGCCTATTCCCGCACATTCTTTGATGAGGACACCCAAGAATGGGTGCAGCCGACAGGGCGCCATGTCGAAGCGGCGGCCCAGCAATTGCTCCTTGCTTTAAAAGGATCCTACATAGATGTCAATGGGCAACCACGGCCCGTCAAGGGTGATGTTGCGAAGCTCCGCTATGTGCAAGGGCTAAAGCCTATGGCCCGAAAACTTTTAAACAACATGCGGCATACAGCCCAAGGCTTGCCTGGGACTCAAGAAGCTCGGAAAAGGATGCGGTTCGAGATTCAAGCCATGCGTATCCGGTACGGAGTGCCGTTGTTTGTGACATTTACGCCAGATGAAGCGCATCAGCTGCTTTTTGTGCGGATGACGCGCGTTCGCTCCTGTGACCCTGTTCGCGCCGCCTCCATAGGGCAAGATTTCCCGGCTGGAGAAATGTTTTTCCCGCATTTGGGCTTGCAGGATGCTGTTGCCATGGGACCTTTCGAGCATGAGTTCACTTTACCGATGTCTTGGGCAGAGCGTCGCGAAGTTCTGGCGCGGGATCCGTTGGCTGCTGTGGATGGGTTTCGGGTGCTGACACATTTGATGTTGAAGCATCTCTTCGGCGTTCGTGTGTGTCCATACTGTCCAGATTGCAATCGCTTCAGTGGATTGGAGCCCTGTCAAGACCTTGGCGGCAGCAACGCAGAAGCAAACGGTGGCATATTCGGTCGCGTGGACGCAGTATATATATTCTCTCGAAGCTCAGAAAAGCAGCGGGGCGGAACATGGCCATATGCAAGTGTTTGTGCAGTGTTTGCATCAACACACTTCATTGGAGGAAATCTTCCGGCTTTCACACGCCAAGTTGGCTGCGTTGCGTGCAGAATACGAAGCATACAATGCGCATGTGTGTCATGCAAGTTATGTGGGCCAATCGAACGAAGACATGGAAGGCCGCATCGCCGCTGCAGAAGCATCCTGGCCAACGCACGAGCTGGATGTGACGATGACAACGGTTCCGACATATCAACTCCGACGTGCCACTGAAACCGATAACGCCCAAAACGAAGCTGCAGACTGGCGAAGGCGCTACATGGCAGAAGACGTCGTCCAACTGCAGCTTCTGAAACAGCATCACTACCATCCTTACAATGAAATTAGCCAAAGTCGCGTCCCATTGGCAGGCTGCCAAAAGAGTGACCGGCCAGGGCTGTGTAAGAGTGATTTTCCCCGCACGCAATGGCTGTGTGCGCAACCTACTGTATTATGTCCTTGCAAGTTGAAAACATACGGAATGCCAAGTGGTGGACGAAAAAATCGCTTAGGAGCTTTGCATGGACCCTGTGGGCATGAGTGGTTAAATGGCTGCGCACCAGCAATGTTGGCAGGACTACGTGGTGCAAATTGCGACGTGCAGGTGCCATACCGGCTTCCATATTCATGTCTAACTTGCGGCGACCAATTGACAGCGGAAGAACGGCAGCAGATGTCATTGGCGGCGCAACGGGCGCAAGACGCACAAACCGGCTATTGCGCGGATTACTGCTCCAAGAGCCAGCCGATGGGACATGGAGAAATCAGAGAATTCCAAAAAGGACACGAACAGTTGCATGCGCAGCATGCGCGGAAACCATTAGATGACCTAGGCAAGCGACATGCAAACCGATTCCTCAGCGATGCGTATCTCAAAGGCGTGGTGCGAGGACAGGTCGAATGTTGTAATCTGCGTGCCTATCATCGCGACGACACGGTCGTCTCAGCCGAACGCATTGCAACAACAACCTTCGAAAGCTTCCCCGGGGCTGCTTTTGCGGACTTTGTTCCAAAATATCACAACGGAGATGAGGCGGCGTCGGCCATGCGACGCGCCGCCGTGAAATGGACTCGGAGGCAATCGTCTGGTGTCCGACACCTATAGGGACACTTGATATTGTAGAAGTTTATGGGCACCGGCCCAAAACAGCAGTGGTGTGGTGGCTGTCGCCGTATGAGTTCGTTACAAATTGGGCAATCACTATGGCTCGTGTACCTACGACGCAACGTGAATGGGAATTGAAAGAGCGTAGTAGCTGGGACGTTTCGTTGACGGCAGCAGGTCTCAAATTGATACAAAAGCAAACAGATCCCGACAAGAAGTTGCAACTGCAACCAGGGACTCATTATTATTGCCTGGCTGTGCAAACTACGCCGGGTCGAATATGTTTAGAAGATCGAACGGCAACAGCACAGCTCCGACACCGTTGTTATCTGCTACGTCGGCGCCGCCCCTGTTGCCCGCACTTTGAAAATTCGCCCGTACCCCTGCAGAAAGCGGGTCAAGAAGAGGTAAACGCCAGATTGACCATGACCTATTTCCGCGCGTGGACCCTCGATGCGAACAATGCTAGCGCCAATGTCCCGTTTGTGGGCCGCTTGAAAGCGCCAACAGAAACTTGGGTACAAGCTCTGCGCATGTGGTTGACGCATTTGCCATGCGAAGAAACAAAGCGGTGCACCGGTAACTTCCTATCAGTCTACCGTGTCCGTCCCAGCGGCGCAGAGGAAGCGAACAGTGACGACAGTGGCATTGATGAACCGCTTCTAGTTACTCCCACTAGCCTGCCGACAGCTCTAAAAACGTCATTCCGGCAAACTGGCAAAAGGGCTACTGCACATAAAGCAGAACGAGGTCCAGAAGTTCACGATAAAGTTTTGGCAAGCTACGAGGAAGCAGCGGCGCAAGCGGAAGCAACGTGGGCAAAAACAACAAATAAGAAACTGACGAACACAAAGACGCAGAGCAACAATGCGTTCCACGCACACGATCCGGCCGCAGTTCGTCGGGCAATCAAAGCTTTAAACACGAAAAAAGCCGACAGAACTGTAGTTCGAAAGATTCCCACGCCGGGCACGTGCGAGGCTGAGGCACGAGCAACATGTGAGAAAGTCGATGCCTTCCTACGCGACTTGCGCGGAACGAGCAAGTGCAATCCGGAACAGCTAGCGTTCATCGAAACCATCTGCGCCCGGGTGAAACATGAAGCTGTGTCCGGACAAGAGCGCGGCGGCACGGCAGACACCAATACCGAAGCGTTGCGCTGGGCGCTTCATGGCGGCCCAGGCACAGGTAAGTCATACGTGTTAAACATAGCACGGCGCGATTTGTTCGAGGAGTGCCTTGGATGGACGGCAGGAAAGGAATTTCAAGTTGTCGCATTTCAAGCTGTCAATGCCGAGCCTTTGGACGGCGAAACTATGCATCAAGCATTGGGGTTGGCTTGGCACGGCAACGATCACAACGTCGACGCGCAACGGATTCTTGATCTTGCACAACAGGCCGTGCAGTGGCGCTGGCTGCTGATCGACGAAATCAGCATGGTGAGTGCCGAGATGTTAGCACGCCTCGAGGCCCGATGTCGCCAACTTGTTTTAGATGTCTCCGCAACAAAATATGGTAAGCAGAATCCCAACTGCGTTGCGCCCTTTGGTGGGCTCAACGTCATTCTGTCTGGAGACTTGTGGCAGCTACCTCCGCCGCGTGGAACTTTTCTCGGACAAATCCCATGGCAGCTTGTAACAGGCGTTTCATCCAAGAAGCTGCCATTGAGTTTGCAAGGCCAACAGCTCGTATGGGCCTCCAGCGCACAGGGTGGCTTACAAGGAGTTACCGAATTGGTGCGCTGCGAGCGAACCCAAGACGTGTGGCTCCAAGACCTGCAAGCAGAACTTCGCGTGGGGCACTTGTCCGAAGACAACCATGCATTCTTGCATGGTCGACCAACAAAGGTTCCAGGAAGTTGGTGCGCTAGGACGCAACGGCCTATGTGTCAAGAAAACACATGTTATCAGTTGTACAAAAACGCCTCCACAGCGACAGCGATTCTCAAGTACGAATGTCCAATCTGTCACGCTGAGCGGGATACCAAGCGTCTAGTTGCTGTGGACGCAGACGATCCTCGCTTCGTAGAAGGTTTCAGCATGGCGCGGGGGATTTTTCACACGAACGGGGTGAAGTGCCACGTGAATAAACTTCGCGCGGAACAATGGGCGCGGCAGCATGGGCAAATCATCTATTATGCAGTGGCTACGGACAAGGTATCATCGCGGGCTTTGCACGAGAAGCCCGACATCGCGCAAGACAAGCTCACATGGCTGCAACGCAGTGATGCTGATTGCGGGAATCGGTACGGCGTCCTTCCGCTGTGCATTGGTATGCCTGTACAAGCGCGGGAACACCTCCACCGGAAGGATTTCAAGATTTTGAAAGGGTGTCATGGAACCATTTGCGGGTGGTCAAGCATTGAGACAGAAACAGCGGCGGCAGATGGAGCAGTAATATGGAACAAACTCCCCGATTATATCCCTGGATCTTCACTTAGCACTTTTTTCTGCTCATAGCAGTTTTCGCTTGGATTTGCGCTCGTTCTGACTTTTTATGCTCATTTGAACCAGAAAACGCGCATTTGTTTCTTGACGGACGGGCATTTACGCTTTTTTCCCGGGTATTTACGCTTATTTCCCGGCAAAATACGCTTATAATGTTGGCTTCAAAATGCACAAAGTGCAAAAATGCCTAAAGTGGTGCAATTACGCTCATGTGGAGAAAAACCGCTCAAAAAGCAGAAATCTCTCAAATGAGCATTTATTTGTGCTTTTTCGAGGATGCAGGTCTTCGTGCGTTTTGAGACGCGAACACGTTGGACAATTCCAGGCATCGATCAAGAGAACGTCTTCCCGGTCAGCATACAAAGTGCACAGTGGTTTCTAGACGCAGGCCGTGCCAACCCACAATTGAAAGTCACCCGGTACCAATTTCCCATCGCGCCCGATTTCGCTGACACGTTCTACGGTGCGCAAGGAAGCACAATAGAGCCGGGCGTGATCGTTGACATGGTCGGTGCTGACCCAATAGCGGCGTACATTGGGATGACGCGGAGCCGCACACGGCAAAAGATCTTGATCTATACCGACCGTTCCCGCTGGCACCTTTTCAAGCTGGCCTGCCGCTCGGACGGTAACTTCTGCTTGACGTGTGGAAGCAGGAGCCGGTGGACTGGGATGCGTTGCGCAAGAAGTACTTGGACGAAAGGCCTTGTCAAGAGTGTGGGGAGATGAAACGCAAAGACGCGTTCACCAAAGCGCAATGGAAACAGGAAACATACCGCGTCTGCAAAGAATGCACCGCGCAGAAGCGCGAGGCAGGAACACCATATAGATGCACACAGTGCGGTCTGTGGCACGCGGCTGCCCACTTTGCAAGCAAGCACCAAAACCCGCGGTGGAGCATGTATCGCGTTTGTCTGTCGTGTGATACAAAAAAGCAATGTTTTTTATGCCAAACAAAGCAGACAAAAGAATATTTCAGCCATGTGGCTTGGCAAACGCGGGATCCCAAACGTCGATTGTGTTTGCAATGCCAGACGAAGACCCGCGGCTCTTGGAAATGCGCGGTCTGCCACCAGCGGCGGTCACGGCACCAATTTTCCTACTTTATTTCCAGACGGCCCTCTGGCAAAGATGGAACGCAGACATGCGACACATGCCACGCTGCGAAAGTGCAGCATGCAGTCCGCAAGCGCGCTGCTGCTGCCAGTATAGCTCGCCTGGAGCCTCTCCGGAAAAGAATTCGCCGCAGGCACATTATCCAGGAGACATGGGAAGCAATCGCTGGAAACAAGAAAGCACGCACACATGATCATTCGAGCCAGACCATGACGAGCGAAAAAGAAGGTACAAATGAGGATGCAATCCCAAAAGACATAGAGGAAAGGCCACCACCAGGAAAGATTTATGTGTACTCATGCCCTTTTTGCCAAAAATCTATTACTACTTCAATTGCTTCCGGACATATCGACCACCGACGCGTGTGTGGGAAACAATTTCGCGTGCAGGATGGAGTTCTTCGGCCGACGCTGCCGACAATCCACTTGTCGCACACATGCCCTACTTGTGGAACCTGCGTCCAGAGCACCAAAGAATTTGGGCGAATCAAAAGCAAACACAAACAATCGAATGGCCGCGTGTGCCGCCGAACGCAATGGCATGCAAAGCAATAACAAACGACCAGTTCCAGCTTTCTTGTCTGCTTCAACTCTCAGCATGAAAACTTTCAGCAGGAAAACAGGCTCGAAAAAAATCACCTGCTAGAGGAAAAGCAACATGCCCTTGAAGGACAACATAATTCCCAAACCGCGCCAACAAAGTCCCTAACGTCTCTTTTCGACAAATTTTATTGCCTGCTGCCGCTGCTGCTGCAGCACCCGGGGGCGAAACACCATGCCTCTGAAGGACGAGCTAGTTCCAAAACCACAAATCCTAGAAAAAACAGCATTTTTCGACAGATTCTGTTGCCTGCGGCTGCTAGCAATAAAACAGCTTCGAAAAAATCATCTCCCGGGAGGAACACCATGCCTCTGAAGGATGAGCTAGTTCCAAAACCACGCCAAAAAACTCCCTAACGTGTCGTCTGAAATCCTAGAAAAACAGCATTTTTCGACAGATTCTGTTGCCTGCGGCTGTAAAACAGCTTCGAAAAAATCACCTCCCGGGGGCGAAACACCATGCCTCTGAAGGACGAGCTAGTTCCAAAACAACGCCAAAAAACTCCCTAACGTGTCGTCTGAAATCCTAGAAAAACAATATTTTTCGTGAGATTCTGTTGCCTGCGGCTGCTAGCAGTAAAACAGCTTCGAAAAAATCACCTCCCGGGGGCGAAACACCATGCCTCTGAAGGACGAGCTAGTTCCAAAACCACGCCAAAAAACTCCCTAACGTGTCGTCTGAAATCCTAGAAAAACAACATTTTTTGACAGATTCTGTTGCCTGCGGCTGCTAGCAGTAAAACAGCTTCGAAAAAATCGCTTCCCGGGGGCGAAACACCATGCCTCTGAAGGACGAGCTAGTTCCAAAACCACACCAAAAAACTCCCTAACGTGTCGTCTGAAATCCTAGAAAAAACAGCATTTTTCGAGAGATTCTGTTGCCTGCGGCTGCTAGCAGTAAAACAGCTTCGAAAAAATCACCTCCCGGGGGCGAAACACCATGCCTCTGAAGGACGAGCTAGTTCCAAAACCACACCAAAAAACTCCCTAACGTGTCGTCTGAAATCCTAGAAAAACAACATTTTTCGAGAGATTCTGTTGCCTGCGGCTGCAAACAGCTTCGAAAAAATCACCTCCCGGGGGCGAAACATCATGCCTCTGAAGGACGAGCTAGTTCCAAAACCACGCCAAAAAACTCCCTAACGTGTCGTCTGAAATCCTAGAAAAACAACATTTTTCGACAGATTCTGTTGCCTGCGGCTGCTAGCAGTAAAACAGCTTCGAAAAAATCACTTCCCGGGGGCGAAACACCATGCCTCTGAAGGACGAGCTAGTTCCAAAACCACACCAAAAAACTCCCTAACGTGTCGTCTGAAATCCTAGAAAAACAGCATTTTTCGAGAGATTCTGTTGCCTGCGGCTGCTAGCAGTAAAACAGCTTCCAAAAAAATCACTTCCCGGGGGCGAAACACCATGCCTCTGAAGGACGAGCTAGTTCCAAAACCACGCCAAAAAACTCCTTAACGTGTCGTCTGAAATCCTAGAAAAACAGCATTTTTTGACAGATTCTGTTGCCTGCGGCTGCTAGCAGTAAAACAGCTTCGAAAAAATCACCTCCTGTTACCGGCGGCTGCTAGAAGTAAAACAGCTTCGAAAAAATCACCTCCCGGGGGCGAAACACCATGCCTCTGAAGGACGAGCTAGTTCCAAAACCACAAATCCTAGAAAAAACAGCATTTTTCGACAGATTCTGTTGCCTGCGGCTGCTAGCAATAAAACAGCTTCGAAAAAATCATCTCCCGGGAGGAACACCATGCCTCTGAAGGATGAGCTAGTTCCAAAACCACGCCAAAAAACTCCCTAACGTGTCGTCTGAAATCCTAGAAAAACAGCATTTTTCGACAGATTCTGTTGCCTGCGGCTGCTAGCAGTAAAACAGCTTCGAAAAAATCACCTCCCGGGGGCGAAACACCATGCCTCTGAAGGACGAGCTAGTTCCAAAACCACGCCAAAAAACTCCCTAACGTGTCGTCTGAAATCCTAGAAAAACAACATTTTTCGTGAGATTCTGTTGCCTGCGGCTGCTAGCAGTAAAGCAGCTTCGAAAAGATCACCTCCCGGGGGCGAAACACCATGCCTCTGAAGGACGAGCTAGTTCCAAAACCACGCCAAAAAACTCCCTAACGTGTCGTTTGAAATCCTAGAAAAACAGCATTTTTTGACAGATTCTGTTGCCTGCGGCTGCTAGCAGTAAAACAGCTTCGAAAAAATCACCTCCCGGGGGCGAAACATCATGCCTCTGAAGGACGAGCTAGTTCCAAAACCACGCCAAAAAACTCCCTAACGTGTCGTCTGAAATCCTAGAAAAACAACATTTTTTGACAGATTCTGTTGCCTGCGGCTGCTAGCAGTAAAACAGCTTCGAAAAAATCACCTCCTGTTACCGGCGGCTGCTAGCAGTAAAACAGCTTCGAAAAAATCACCTCCCGGGGGCGAAACACCATGCCTCTGAAGGACGAGCTAGTTCCAAAACCACAAATCCTAGAAAAAACAGCATTTTTCGACAGATTCTGTTGCCTGCGGCTGCTAGCAATAAAACAGCTTCGAAAAAATCATCTCCCGGGGAGGAACACCATGCCTCTGAAGGACGAGCTAGTTCCAAAAAACCACACCAAAAAACTCCCTAACGTGTCTAGAAGGACGAGCTAGTTCCAAAACCACACCAAAAAACTCCCTAACGTGTCGTCTGAAATCCTAGAAAAACAGCATTTTTCGAGAGATTCTGTTGCCTGCGGCTGCTAGCAGTAAAACAGCTTCGAAAAAATCACCTCCCGGGGGCGAAACACCATGCCTCTGAAGGACGAGCTAGTTCCAAAACCACGCCAAAAAACTCCCCAACGTGTCGTTTGAAATCCTAGAAAAACAACATTTTTCGAGAGATTCTGTTGCCTGCGGCTGCTAGCAGTAAAACAGCTTCGAAAAAATCACCTCCTGGGGGCGAAACACCATGCCTCTGAAGGACGAGCTAGTTCCAAAACCACGCCAAAAAACTCCCCAACGTGTCGTTTGAAATCCTAGAAAAACAATCCTCCCGGGGGGGGCGAAACACCATGCCTCTGAAGGACAAGCTAGTTCCAAAACCACGCCAAAAAATTCCCTAAAAACCACACCAAAAAACTCCCTAACGTGTCGTCTGAAATCCTAGAAAAACAGCATTTTTTGAAAATCGCCTCCTGGGGGAGAAACACCATGCCTCTGAAGGACGAGCTAGTTCCAAAACCACACCAAAAAACTCCCTAACGTGTCGTCTGAAATCCTAGAAAAACAACATTTTTTGACAGATTCTGTTGCCTGCGGCTGCTAGCAGTAAAACAGCTTCGAAAAAATCACCTCCCGGGGGCGAAACAGGTACTAGTCCGAAACCAGGGTCAAATGTATTATTCCCTAGCGCGCTCCCCCTTGCGTCTGCCGGGGTCGGCGGATAGTAGTAGCAGTAGCTGGCAGTGGCAAACTCTTGTCTTATTCCCTGGCGCGCTCCCCCTTGCGCAGCCGGGGTCGGCGGATATATATGGATATCAGAATATGGTTTCAAATGATAGTATTATGTTGTCATAATCATACTATTTATCATAGAGATACCCTACAGTTGGGTTTACCCACAAAATGATGGTTTACATCTCGCCAGAAAGCTTGACGACCTCAAGCTGAACCAATTGTATGCCGGGATGTGCCATAAGTATCGTTAAAATGGGGATGAATAAACGTATGAGTCCTTAAATATTGCATAAATATTGCATATATATATATATCATTGATATGGTACATTTAGATGCAATAGGTTTCGGCTCATCCGTTTCGATAGAAGTTAGCAGGAGGTGGGGATGAATCAAATCCGTTTTTCAACCATTTAGAATCTGACTTGGATGATCACCTGGTATCCCAGAGGTTGAAGGAAGGCGTCAGGATCCCCAGAATGCGCTGTCATCATTTAGCATGCGCACGTTCTTCTCATGTCTTGGGCGCTTGATCATTGGGAAAATATAGACTAACCAACTCAAAATCAGAGTTCTTTAAATCTAAACATGTCGATGTTTGAGGTAAGTACCAATTCACTCGGAAGATATCCCAACAAATGGGGACTTCAACCTGATGCTAATGCATCTTATCCGTGTTCATCCTGCAAATGGGGTTTGTTTTTCATTTTTGGCCTGTCAGTGAGGCTGCTTCAATACCTATGTGGAAAGTCAGTGGCAGATTTCTTATGGGAAAGGAGGCCGGGAGTGGACATGTGTCCACTTTCGTGCTGCACATGAGCTCTTTTTGGGTCAGGGGCTATGTGTGGCCATGTTTTTTTTCCATGTGTTTGAGCCACAAATGGATGAAGACAACCCCACCACAACTGCCTCCACGGAAAGTAATATGACACCTCTATGGTTTACAAGAGGAGGGACCCACAATGTAG
Source organism: Cladocopium goreaui (assembly GCA_947184155.2). Taxonomy (NCBI): domain Eukaryota; class Dinophyceae; order Suessiales; family Symbiodiniaceae; genus Cladocopium; species Cladocopium goreaui. Next base: position 60,929 of record CAMXCT020004013.1, on the reverse strand, counting down.
GTCGTGTTTGCGTATTGAACGTCCACCTTTGGCTGTCAATACGTGAGCCAGTTGCATTTTCTAGACGAATAAATTCAGTGTTTTGAGCAAGAAGCAGATCCATGACACAGGTCACATGAACAGAACCGGTAGCTGTTTTGCCATGTTCTTGCAGAAGCGATTCTCTTTAGTTTTTTTTCGAATGGTTGGACAATCTGCCAAGACGGGTTGCCTTTGCATTTTCTGCCTTCGGTTATTCCAACATCGAGAAGATTTGTCCCCAGGAGCACCATGGAGTGGTCCCCCGGAAAAAAAAACACATCATTTCCCACCATAAGTGCAACTCCCATCATTGGTGGGTTTCTACAGATTCCAGTCTCTTGACTGATGGTCAGTGTCCAATTTCTGTTGGGTATCATCTATGATTATCCATTATTATCTATGCTTGTCCATTATTATCCATTGTTATCCATCCCCAATGATTCAATTCGTGTGTATTGTTCAGAAATTGATTTCACTTCCCATTCGCATGTTTTGTTGGGTTACAACTTCCAAATTCACCCCTAAGTTCCGAACGCCGCATCCATCAGAGGGCTGTGTTTGAAAATGGTGTGTATACCAACCAATGGCCAACTGATTACCATTTTTCATGGAAGAAATGAGGTTTCTGTCGCATCAAATTTTGGGGTGGTAAAATCGAGTTTTCCCCGAGATTTTCAGGTATGAAATCGCATCAAATCACAACCAAATATATAGTGCCATAGTGTCAAGCTGTGCAGGAATGATCTTTTCATCAAAGACAAACTTCCTAAGAAGTCCGCCGGATATCCAGGTGCCCGGATTCAGGATGGCACATCGGTTGGACTGGTTGGACTTTATGATCTATAGTAACCTCCAGAAAGATCGAAGCAAAACCCTAGTCATTTGGATGATATGATGATCTTGTATCGTTCTTTCCTCCTCTTCCTCTCTTTTTTGTCCCTTTCCTCTCTTCCTTCCTCTCTTCCTTTCCTCTCTTCCTTTCCTCTCTTCCTTTCCTCTCTTCCTTTCCTCGTGCAGAAGCACCACTGCTTGTACATGCTAGTACTGGGGATGTTTTGTGGGGGGGGGAGTGGGTTGTTTGGAAATTGCAATCTTAAGGGGGATGAGGAGGAGGAGGAGGAGGAGGAGGATGAGGATGAGGATGAGAATGATGATGAGGATGATGATGATGATGATGATGATGATGAGCAGGAGGAGGATGATGATGATGATGATGGTGATGGTGATGAGGAGGAGGAAAATGAGGATGAGGATGATGAGGATGATGAAGAGGATGATGAGGATGATGATGATGATGATTATTATTATCATTTTTATTATTAAATACAGACGCCACCATGTATGTACATGTCCACCTGTGTACAGTTGTGTATACCTGGAGTTGGTACATACCTTGCCTGCTACATGACTTGGCTCGATACAGGGCCCTTGAGCGTACACAGTGAAAAGTGCAGCTCATGGTACAGCTGCTGGGCTACAGGGAGATTGTCAGTACAGAGTGAGAGACGGTGCAACTGAGTTTTACATGGTAGGGGAGCAGTGATCCCTGGACGATACAGGACAGGGTGAGCTCCAATACACAAGGCAACAAAGCAACAGCAGTTGATAGAGTACAACAAGACAAACATGGCCGCAGCTGGAGGGGAATTACAATCAATGCGCCGGTACCAACTACAACCACCATACTTCACAGGAGACTATGCAACATTTGAGGAATGGAAGCATAAGATGGTAGCACACCTTGGGCTACAAAACTCAGAGTTCCCACGACTACTACAAACAGCAGAAACATCTAACATGGAGGTTGCAGACGCCCTTCTTAGAGATGGAGCAACTACACCACAAGAATCACAACTTTGGGTACAACGCAGCAGAGACCTACACTACATATTGGTCAGCGTTTGTTCAGGACAAGCAGCAGTAATTGCTGCGCAGACAGCACAGTACACAAGCACAAGGCTTAGAGACTTGGAGGCAACTACACAAAAGGTTCTCGATACCAGTAGGTACACGCAGTGTAGGATTCCTTACAAAACTATTCAAGCCACAGTTCAACGAACAGAAGTTTGAAGAGTCATTTACAACATGGGAATTTGAAATCGCCCGGTACGAAAGGGACAACCAAGCACCAATACCAGACAACATCAAAATCGCAGTACTACTCAACGAAACAAAAAAGGAGCACAACAATACCTACAACTTCGAGCAGGCACAATCCAGCGCTATGCTGATGTGCGTGAACTCATTCTTGAGCACCACAGAGCACGCACAGCATTTTCCAAAATGCAAGCCCAACAACAAGCACTCAACACAAGCACAGGTTCAACAGACCCACAACCAATGGACATCGGCCTGATGTACAAAGGAAAAGGAAAGCACAAGGGCAAAGGAAAGAGCTACAAAGGACAAGGTAAAGGAAAGACACAGTGGCACAACAAAGGAAATGGATACACAGGACAACACAACAGTGGATATGGTAAAGGAAAAGCACAGACACCAATTGGCTACGGCTACGGCAATGCTTTCAAAGGATCAGGATACACAGCCGTCAAAGGAAAGACAAAAAGGCAAAGAACCCCCTACATGGCAAGGAGACAAAGGAAAAGGCAAAGGAGCATGCTACAGACGTGGACAGATGGGGCACATGGCAAAAGATTGCCGCGTACGAGTGTGACAGAAGCAACAGCACTACTATGAGGAGCAGTACAACCAACAACAGTATGACCCACATTACCAACAATGGAGTGAACAAGAAGCATGGCAGTACGAACAACAATGGTTTCCAGAGCAACAGGCACAAGAGTACCCACAGCAGCCACCAACCCTACAATAGGCACAGGCAGTTTCTTCAGTGAAGGTTGAAGAACTGTTTGTAGCGTCAATCACCTGTACAGATCTCAACACGGACTCAACAGTAGCAATCATGGTTGACAGTGGAGCAGCAATACATGTCTGTTCACCAAACTTTGGTGCAGACTTCCCATTACAGAAACTTACACCAGAGGAGACACCACCACTGCGGTCAGTCACAGATGAGCCACTCAAGATTCTTGGGTACAGATGGATCAGGTTTTACAACAGACAAGGAAAACAATTGGTGATTCCCTTTTACGTGCGTGAAGGAGTCAGCTCTCACACATGGACAAGCTTTCAATGTACCACTGACAAAGAAGAACCAACTCCTATACATGCACCTTGAACTAGCACCACTTGAACAAGGATACAAACTGGTCATCCAGAACACACCGAAAGGACAAGCAGCAATGATTGCACCAACACATGGCCTCACTCCGGCAGGGCCACGTGTACAGCAAGGAGGAAACAACGACTATTGGAAGTACAACGAGCAAGGGTACTCGGTGAGAGTACACAAGAGAGACAGAAAAGCAATGTTCACACCAGACCACGGCAAGCAGTCTACATGTGCAGCACCTCTGGACAGATTTGACAACTACAGAAGAACAATTATTCACAGAGAACACAAGCAACCCCTTGTACTGGAGGACCAATACAAAACATTGACAAAAGAACAAAGGAACAGAGAACCTACAGGAGGCCTTTGGCAAGGAGAAACATGGTTCAGGATACTTCCTGAACAAAAGGAAGGTACAACGAGGATTCAACAGGAGCAATCACAAAACAAACAAAGCACCAGCACACCAGTGCTTACGAGGCATACAGGCAAGCAATCTGAGAAAGAGACAACAATTCCACCACCAGAGAAAGTACAACGTACAACAGATTACTGGATCAGAGATAGAAGACACTGGAAAAGAGTATATGTGATTCCCAGAACAGAATTCTACGTACCAACACCTGAAGACAACGGAACAGACATCAACAAGCTTTTACCAACACGGTACACGAACATACACTCAGAGAACAACATCAGGAGAATTGAAGACAACTGGACAACTGAACCACAACCTACAAGGAAAGAACAGTGCACAGGATCCACAACCTTTGAAGAAAGCATGGAGTACAGTGAGGACCTGCTCACTGAAGATGACACACCCCAGATGGCAACACGATACGAGCAAAGGCAATGACAATGCCTACACAACCAACACCACAGGAAATACAGGAACACAACATCACACGCATGCCATACAGAATTTGGTGTCCAATATATGTACAAGCAAAAGGCAGGCAAGCAAACCATCCAAACCAGACATCGCGGCAGCCAATCTTACAAGTTGATTTCACCTACATCACAAGTTTCGGTGACAAGTTCCCAACACCGATACTTACAGCGATCGACATACAAACAGGCATGGCAATGGCAGCAATGATTACAGACAAGCACAACCAGTCCAGCTATGCAAAAACTTGCCTACAAGCATTCCTTCTGGAGTGTGGCCGGACAGAAGGCATTTTACAAGCGACAATGAGGAGTATTTGATTGCACTACTCAGAGCGACAGCCAACGCATGTGGTAACATGGCAGTGCGCTTCTCACCTGCGTACAGCTCACAAAGCAACGGAAACGTTGAACGGTACCACCGTACACAGTCAGGACAAATTAGAACACTTAGGGAACAGGTGCAGCAGAACTACAGCATACAAATCCCTACAGACCATCCACTGATGGCAATCGCAGTACGACACTCAGCATACTTGATCAACCGGTTTCTCATCAAAGCTGATGGATGCACAAGCTATCAAGCACGATGGGGACGTACACACAACGCAGCCCTATGTTAATTTGGAGAAACTGTAATGTACATGGTCCCGACACTCAGACAACGACCAAAGCTAGAGCCAAGGTTCTTCAGAGGTACTTGGTTAGGAAAATGTACATCAACAGGTGAACCCTTTGTAGGTGTTGCAGGCAGATGGGTACGAGCACGTATAGTGAGGAGACTTGCAGGAGAAGCAAGGTACGACAAACAAATGTTAGGAACCGTGAAAGGTACACCATGGAATCCGTCACCACCACTTGGATTCCAACCATCCTTTCTACTGCCACCACTACCGGCACTCTCATCAGCAGAGAGTGAGTTCTTTGCCATTGGTACAGGAGCAACAGAAGCACTACACCTCAAGAATTTCCGTGGAGAAATTCTTACAAACAAAATCAGTCTCAAGATACACACGGACAGCTCGTCCGGCCAAAGTATGGCTACACGCATCGGAGTCTCCAAAAGAGCTAAACACATTGAACTCAGGTACATGTTCATCCAACACCTCATCCACGATGGTATCCTTGCGATACACAAGATCAACACCAAGCACAATCCAAGTTTCCACCGAATAGCTGAGGAGCTACATAGGTACCGCAGTTTCACATACCAGCATACAAACACGTATGTATGAATACATGCCTGCAGCATGCGGAGTTTGACATATACACGTTTCACGACCTCAAGGCGTACATGTTCATTCTCACCTTTGTCATTTTCACCTCGTCATCTGAGTCACGGTGTTTAACGAGTACATGGGGACTACATGATACAGTCTAAGATTTACATGGTCCACCACGTCCCACGGGTACATGTTCACTAAGTTTGAGATGCACAATATGTTTCCCTGAATTTGTACAACTTTGTTTGGCTACATGGATATAGTTTGAATTTCGCTGGCCGTGCCGTCCATCCTTGCAGTAAATGGCCCAGCGTCAGGTACAGGACTAAATAGTCTCAGTACACTGGCTCAGCGCTTGCACTGCGGTGAGGTACGGCCCTACTCGTCGTTGTGGGCCGCCGCCGACAAAGGAGAGATGGAACAGTCTCTCGCGTTGGAACCGGTACATGTGTACCAACGTACATGGGAAGAGACCATGAACCATGCCGAGGCACAGGGTGTGAAGTACATGTTTGTGGCAATGACTCAGCAGGAGTACAATGCCCAGTCGATCGACGATGGCACTTTGCCGGCTGTCCAACATACTCACCACAACCCAGGATCTACATCCTGGCACTGCAGCTTTCACGATGTGGTGACCTACATGCTGTGGTGCATCGCGACAGGAGACGTGGCATACACGCCCGTCTTCTACATGGTGATGTTTGTTCCCAATGTACACAAGGTTCTCACCAATTTGTACCATGGTCGGGGCAAAGTTTTCAATTGAGGCTTTCTCAGCCTGGTGTACCAGGGTGAACCTGCGTACATGTTCGATACTACGGAGCATGCATCGCAGAGAGTGCTCAGGATCCGCGCCAGCTGGATGCAAATTCTCGAGCGCTACAGCTTTACCAATGGTCAGGGATTGATGGCTGGTATCCTTGGGATGGTTCCTTTAAACAGCTCTCCAACTTAGCACTTCCAGATCAGTTGAGAATTCCTGTGGTCCTGGCCATTTGAAATTGATGTTTTGAAAGCATTGATTGTGCGGTTTGATTTTCTGAAAGGGCGGGTTAGTTTTGATATGCTGCAACATTGGCTGTTCAGCAACGGGATAGACATGCTGTCCCGCTTTGAATGTCCAAAGCATGGCGTGTTCCCACGCACTGCGGTCTTTTTGCCTCGTGAGACTGGGGTGCACTTGTGGGATATTGTGCCAATTTTTGGTGCGATCCATGCGAAGTCCAAGCCGGGGGCGCACAAAGTATGCATCTAAGAAGATTCGAATAGACCCCCAACGATGGTTTATGAAACGATTCTTTTCATGCAGGGGGAACTTTAGAAACTTGGGGTATGTTTCAGAGATATGTTCAAACATCTTAGAATGGTTAATCTCGTTTTTTTTTTTTGAATGGTTGGTGTTTTCCATGTTTTTCTGTAACCACGCACCTTGTTTCGATACCTTGCTGCCAGAGAAATTGTTTGCGACTTTTTGTGGCACCCTGGCAGGTTAAAATACTCAGTGACAATTGGAAAGATGGAGAAAACCATCAACGCAGTGTATAGCCGCCTTTTCCAGGACACCTTGCTCCTGCCAAGTATGTCTCCTGTTGGGTTTACATCTCACAAGTTCTACCTTTGTGTATCCAACCCCCTAAGTTGCTACCAGAGGGCTTGGTTTGTACATGGGTAGTTTCATGGCATGACGAAATCCCAGGTTCAACCAGGGATCCACCCCAGAGTGCGCAAAAGCGATGCACAGTTGATCCCTGATGGACTTCTGGACGACCAAGTAGGAGAGCACACGCTTGTTTCAACATCCATGCTCGTGTGCCAGCTGACAGCCTTTGTTACTGGAAGTCGCCGTGGCAATGATCAAACCTTGATGTGTCTTGCCCAAATGGTACTGTAAAACTTCCAACAAACAATCAGGATTAGTTGTATTGGATGCAGATATTTGTTGAATGCCGGTATACTTATACCGCCTACATCCCACAATATATGGTTAGCCCGAGTAGTTCATAACATCTGTTTTTAGTTTCCCATCAGCTGCCAAAGCGAGCAAAATGGGTAGGGCAGTCTCAACGGGTTTGGTAGGCGCAGCCGAAGCTGCAGTTGCACGTTTAAGGTCAGCAAAGATGCTACGTGACTGGTTGGATTGCCTCCTTCAAAAAGGGAACTTTTTGCATCAGCTGATTGTCACACAGGCCGGGGCACGCCAGATTTCGACAAATTTGAGCTGTGTCTTTTGTGCGCGTCTTGATGTTAGAAAATCATTGGCGTCAGGTACCAGTGCCAGTGGCTAACGGAGCTTTGCAGCTGTCTTCTCAGCCATTGCTGGGTCAACTGGTATGGTGGCAGGTCTTCAAACATTGGTGGGGCCAGGGAAAAGAAGCTGCAGAGTGCGCAAATGAGGTTGATTCCTTATATCCTTCCAATGTGCCTAGGTTTTGGTTGTAGGTTTGGATTTGTGTTGTGGGCCCTCGGATATCACTAGTGCATTGAACTGGAGGTATTGATTTGTTTCTTTGATGTCCTTGCGCAGTTGTCGCTGCACAATCCAAGGTCAACAGCCCTTCTGTGGGCAGTGTGGTTGCAATGCTGCTTTACAATGGCAGTGACTCCTGCGTTTCAGCTGCGGAATCCCTGTTGGTTCAATCGGTCCAAGTTCTGTATCACCATTTCACTGAAATTTTTGCTTCTGGATCTCAGCCTCAGCAAGCTATCGTGGCGGAACATCAGCACTTGGACAATGCTTTTGTGGAGCAGATTCTCCTGAGAATGAAGGAGGCCAGGAAAATGCATGACTGCACTTCCATTTAAAGACATCTGATTGTTTCTCGCCCATCGCAGCTAGCTGTAGACGTATCACGTAACATTGCCTTGCAGGACGGTTTTCGGCGAATGGAAGAGGCGCTGGAGCACTATGGCATCAAACGCACAAACGCGCCGAGGATTTTGAAGGACTCACCTGTCCCCACCGTACTTTGTTTGCGAAACCTTGCTCTTTCGTTTTTGCAGTGATGATTTGAGCCAGAAACTTTTGGGGTTTTCAGGGTTGAAGGCACCCTGGCCCACGACAGGACTACGGGTCTGTATACCGTTGTCGTGCTTATGCTGAATTCAAAAGCACCGTGTACCACCAGGCTGGATGCGGACCTGCTGCCAACACATGACAGACACATAGGGCACATGCAGGCACAACTACACTTCATGCGGCTGTATCCTCAAGACGTGCCAGCCCAGGTCGTTTTCGATGGGGCCAATCCAGGCGGTTTCAAAGCATTGTTCTTGTCCTTCTACGCGCCGGAGTTGCACCTTGGTGCAGTGCTGCCGCACCAAGTGCCAAACTTACACACTGATGGTGCGAAGATCATGATTTTTTTGGTGCGTCGTTGCTATCTCATTGTTGTTTGGATGTTTGGGTAGGCTGCTCAAGTCTTGTCGAGCAAACTGTTCTTGTTACATGTTTTCTTTGGGGCGGCCATGGATGCGCGAACCGTGCTGCAAGCCCGCTTCAAGTGGGCCCACATTGTCTTGAGATGCTTTGTCCAGATGTTTTCGGCATGTCACCTGCAGAACACTTTGCTTTGTCGCCTGCAAGGCTCAGATTCTGACTTTACAGGAGGTGCTGCTGCGTGGGAACATGCGAGTCAAATGCTGGAAGCAGCGGCACATGAAAACGGAATGGACATTCAATTGCAGCCCCGTTCCATTTGCGAGGCTTGTTGGCAAAGATTGACCATACATAAATCAGTCGCAGACAAAAACTGGTGAATCTGCCATCACCCACCCACTCTTTTAAAATCGAAAATCTGGCTGAGGGCACGGGTGGAAACGCCTACTATGTGTAGGCCTACACAGTATATAGGCAAAGAGACATAGCTGTACATCTTTGTACTCGGTACTGGAGTTGAGCCGACTCAGTTTGTTTTAAGTCGACTCGGGTTGGTGTGCCCTTGCGGTTCTGCATATCCAAGACTCAAGACCATACTTATCAACATCATGTGTGTCAGCAAGTCATAATTCATTGCTGTGCGCATGGAATTGGCTATGTTGCATGCTTCGGCTCCGTGATCTTCAAACGAATTCCGTGGTTGACAACACGGGCAATGCTGAGAGTTGATTCCATCTGGGGTGGGCGGTGATTGTGCACAGAAAAGGCCTGCATCAAGCGCGTGAAGCATTTGTGCGAGTTTCGCAGCGTGTGTGCGGCGTGTGTGGAGGTGTGCCCGTGCATGTGGGCTGGCTGGGGTGGTGGGCTGGCCGGGGGGTCGTGGGATTGGTCAGGGTCGCGCGGCCCTCGCGCGGAGTTGCGCGGCACCCGAGCAGAGGCATGTTCCATGTAATCGCAGCGTGCCCAAAGGCAGTAATGTCGCAGCGCTTGTAGCTCCGTAATCTTGCTCCTAGATTCCTAGCAAGTCATATATTCATCGCTGTGAGCATGGTGCGCGTTGAATTTTTCTTTGAAAACACACCTGGAAACCAGTGAAAATTTAGGGCTTTTTAATTGTGTGGGGTTCTTGTTTTTAGATCTGTACCTTCCGCCTCCGCTTCCCGCCTCCGCGTCCTCACACACAACTTCTTCACACACAACTTTGTCACACACACACACACACCATCTTTGTCACAGCATCCACACACCATCACTTGGCGACATCCACCGTCGTTTCACGTGGCAGGCGTGGCACTTGGCGATCTTGGCGACATCCACCTTCGTTTTGCCTGGCAGGCGTGGTATTATCACACTTGGCTGGGTCTGGTGATGCGCTTGGTCCCCGTTGGTCGCCCGTGACGCCGCCGCGCCACTTTGCGTGGCAGGCGTGGCACTTGGCGACATCCACCTTTGTTTTGCGTGGCAAGGGTGGTACTTGTGACGCTTGGCTGGTCTTGTGACGCGCTTGGTCCACGTTGGTTGCCCGTGACGCCGCTCCACTTTGCGTGGCAGGCGTGGCACTTGGCGACACCCACCGTCGTTTTGCGTGGCAGGCGGTCCACGTTGGTCGCCCGCGACGCCGTGCCACTTTGCGTGGCAGGCGTGGCACTTGGTGACATCCACGGTCGCTTTGCGTGGCAGGGGGGGCGCTTGGCGACGTCCACCTTCATTTTGCGTGGCAGGCGTGGTACATATGACACTTGGCTGGGTCTGGTGACGCGCTTGGTCCCCGTTGGTCGCCCGTGCCGCCGCGCCGCCGCGCCACTTTGCGTGGCAGGCATGGCACTTGGTGACATCCACCGTCGTTTCACATGGCAGGAGTGGCACTTGGCGACATCCACCTTCGTTTTGCGTGGCAGAGGTGGTACTTGTGACGCTTGGCTGGGTCTGGTGACGCGCTTGGTCCCCGTTGGTCGCCTGTGACGCCGCTCTACTTTGCGTGGCAGGCGTGGCACTTGGCGACATCCACCCTCGTTTCATGTGACAGGCGTGACACTTGGCGACATCCACCTTCGTTTTGCGTGGCAGCGTGGTACTTATGACACTTGGCTGGGTCTGGTGACGCGCTTGGTCCCCGTTGGTCGCCCGTGACGCCGCGCCGCTTTGCGTGGCAGGCGTGGCACTTGGTGACACCCACCTCCATTTTGCGTGGCAGGCGTGGCGCTTGGCGACATCCACCGTCACTTTGCGTGGCCATCTTTCACACACAACTTTGTCACACACACACACAACTTTATCAGATTATCACACACACACAAATTTGTCACACACCATCTTTCACACACCTCTTTGTCACACACCATCTTTCACGCACAACTTTTTCACGCACCATCTTTGTCACACACCATCTTTCACACACACCTTCTTTCGCACACATCTTTGTCACACACCTCTTTGTCACACACCTTCTTTCACACACCACTTTGTCACACACCTTCTTTCACACACCACTTTGTCACACACCTTCTTTCACACACCACTTTGTCACACGAAACTTTGTCACACACCTTCTTTCACACACAACTTTGTCACATACCATCTTTCACACACATCTTTGTCACACACACACACCTTCTTTCACACACCACTTTGTCACACACCTTCTTTCACACACCGCTTTGTCACACACCTTCTTTGACACACCACTTTGTCACACACCATCTGGCACACACAACTTTGTCACACCATCTTTCCCACACACAACTTTGTCACACACACTTCACTGTGTCACACCCAACTTTGTCCTACACAACTTTGTCACACACAACTGTTCACATACAACTTTTCGATCGATCCTCCACCACCTCCTTTGTCTATCCTTCCTTCCTCGTCCCGCTTGAACTTTTTGTGTCTGCTTACTGGAAGAAGTTGACTTGTGGGGCTATCCGGTCCTTTAATTTACTTGTTTTTAAGATTGTGTTTTGCTAAGAGTGCGTCGACTTAACGCGGGTGCGTTGACTTAACCCGAATGCAATTGTGCTTTGCGAGTGCGTCGGCTTAACGCGAACTGCGTTGACTGAACGCGCCCGTAGCTAAGGAAATTGATGAAGTCATGCGCAGAGCATCACAGGCATCTCTGGATCCAACTGCATGTTGCTTCACCGATATCCTTGACATATGGGGCGACGGCCCACGGGCGAAATGTTTCTTGAATTCTCTGGGCTCATACGAGGAGAAGCTGCAAAGTGCCTGGCTGCTTCCGTGCTTTGATTCTGCATATTGCTGCCAGCATAACCAGTTCTGCTGCTACACAGGTTCTTCAGAGCGTTTCCGTGTGCAAGGACCACCTTGCGTGGATTGGTCACCAGCAGGATCTCAACAAGGAATTCACGGGGAGCAACTTCCCACCATGCTGGCGTCGGGGGCTAAAACGAGGGTCACTGGATCCCAGCTGGTGGGACTGGAGAATGTGCGGCAGCTACCAGGTCACGTTGTCCAAGATGCTTTTGGGCCAGGCTTTGAATTTTTCGACGCAATCTTGTCTCCAGACCAGGTTGGTTTCGAGTTCATGTCTAGGGAAAGGACCTTCAGCGTTGGTTTGGCATCTTTTCATTTCTTGGCTTGGCTATGGTTTAGGTCAAGTCTGTAGGGAGAAAGGACTTGTGAAGCTGCTTTGTATTCTTTGCCACCCGCTGTCTCCTTGCAGGGCATACTTTGCTGGTGTCTTCAAGGAGAAAGCCACATGGTCTTCAGATCCGGGCTTTGTTCTGCAACATGCACTTCATCATTTGCAAAGGGAAGCTACTCCAAAGTATGGGTGGCCTGGCATTTAATTTGAAAACTGAAATCGGTCGCTGCTTGTCAAGTTTCTCTTGCGCTGGTTCATTGGCTCTTGGCTTGGTTCTTGCGCTCCTTTTTTGCATGATGGGCTCAGGCCAAGTGTTCTCTTGTGCGGCTCTCCAGATGACATCCGCGAAGACAACTTCAATTTGGCCTGTCACCGTGCCCATTTGAAGGGCACCACATTGAGCCAACGCATGAAACTTCCGTTTGACCATTTGCTTAATTTTAACGAACGTGAGCGATTGAAAATGTACATCTGGAAATTCCATAATCACAACTCGGACAGAAACTTGTGCAATTTTGCAGACTTGGCGTGTCACCTGGGAGATGACCCGCGAACGGGTTGGACGACGTGGAGTGCTACCTCGCATGCAATGCCCACCTTGAGGCGCTCCTCTGGGCTGATTGCATGCCCTAATAGCCAGAGACAGTTCCTGCTCAAGGAGCTGTATTGTGGAATGGGCTTTGCCACTTGGCCATTCCTTGCTCACACCTCAAAAGTCCCGATGTTTGAAGTCTCCAGGCCTGGGGTTTGGACATATCCCCAAGCCCGGCAAGCCTTGGGGAATGCTCAGCATGTCGCTTGCGTAGGAACTTTCATGGCTTGTGCCTTGGTTTCCTCTTCTCCAATTTGGACCTGAGACTGTCAAGACGGTGAAAAGAATGAGTTGTTCCATTGCATCGGTGTGCAGGTCATTTATTGTGCGGCTCTATTTGTTTCCAGCTGAGCTGTGAACAATGATTTCACCAACATTGATGCTTTCCGTCCGGTTCTTGCTCATGAAAAGCAGTGAAGGGCTCAATCGTTGACGGTTGGAACTTTGAGTGGGCACTTGCCTCGGTTTCCTCGCCATGACAGCTCCCCCGCCTCCACCGGCTGGAACCACGGCGCCTGCAGGAATGATGTTGGTCCCAGCAACGCCTGCAATGGGCCAACAGGCTCCTCCGCTGGCATACCCTGCTCAGCACTCTCAGCCTGCTTACCCCATGCAGCCTCAAGCTGCATATCCCGCGCCACGCTTGCCGTCTCCGGGGTTTGCACCAGGCGCTGCCCCAGCACCACCTGGCCCAGGGCAGGGATTTTCCATGATGGGTCCAGCTCCCATGCAGATGCAAGACCCGCGCCCTTTGCTCTCCCTCCAGCTGGAGCACCTCCTGGAACATTGCCTCGGCGTGATTTGCCTCAAATCTACACATTGCTTGAAATTTTGACGACCTGGTGAATAAATTGAGACATGCATGTTGAGGTTTGTTGAATGCCGGTGTTGCATTTGGTGAGAAAGTGGCTGGTTTGTTGTACGAATCAGATTTCAGCCCAGGTGGCCACGCTAATGCCAAGTCTGCCCCGAAGGCTGGCGACATGCCACAGCAGCCGGGCGCTGCCAAGCGACGCGCCAGGACCACCACGGCCGGCGAGGTCCAAGCCTCCACGATGGCAGGTGTGGCAGAAGCCGACTTGGACGCTGCATTGGTTGGGATCAGTGGCGTGCAATTCAATGGATTTGTGCTGCAAGATCTGCCAATCGCAGACAAGCTTGTTTCCAGTCAGCAAGATGTTCTGTCAATGGCGGTGATGTTTCCTGACTTGCATGTAACGCATGTAGCCCAGGCTTTGATTGGCCGACTGACTGGTCGATATGCAGAGATGAAGCCATTGAGAGGAGACAGCAGCTCGGCTTATCAGTGAATCCCTCCGAGTGGCGCTCCTGAATGCTTCCTTTGGCTTCCTCTATCCCTAACTTACACGTGCCAATTCCAAGGTAGCAAGTTTGCGGAGAACATGACTTCTGAGTACCTTCGGCGAGTTTCCATCGGGAAAGCGCCGGCAGAATGCATCTTGGCATTGAGAAATTATGAACGACGTGTCTGCATGGTTGCTCAGAGTCAGTCAATGACAATTTGAAAGACGGTATCTGCATGTCTGTTAAACTTGCAGCTTTGAGCGTGGTGTTATTTCATTTTTGGGAAGAAGAGATGACGTTGCGCAAATCTAAGTCAATGGAGAGACGTTGCTGCTGGAGTGCAAGAAGGAGGAGGAAGAGATCCAGAAACTTCTCTCCAGTCTGCACATCTACCCTCACCAGTCGGGTGCGATGGTGGTCAGCAATGGCACGAATCACGCGTTCCTGCCTTCGAGCCCAACCCCGTGGATGCAGAAGATTTTCATGAGTCGTGAGTTGGCATCTTAATTGACAAGCCGCAATTTGTCCGAGTATGTGATTCCCCTCTTCCCTTCATTCCTTTTTTCTCTCATTCTCGCATTTTTGCCTTCAGAGGCCGGCGCGTCCCTATGTCTCCAATGGGCTGCAGAACAACTGGTTGTCAGATTTCATTCCTGTCCCTCAGCTGCCGGGAGGAGAGCAGCAGAGCGGGGATTTGCGGACGTCTGACAGAAAGCCGGCTGTTGAATCTGATCATGACACTACCCGTGGCGCTTCGCCAATGCGCAGCCTGAAGAGTGAGAGCATGTTTGGTGACATGGCCTGCCCGTTTGCTTTGCTATATGATGAGAACGGTCAGGGGCAATTGCTTGAGATTTGTAGCCAGAGCTTCACTGTAACCAAGAAGGCCTTGCTTGCCCCAAACCCGTCGCAAGATTTCCAGCTTCGCCAGAGCATGGATGGGTCCTGGTTCGTTTCCAGCGCAGCATTGCAAGCATCGCATTGGGCTGCCTGGTTGCATTCACCCGGTTTTTGATCAAGCTTTTCAAACAACGCATGCTGCATGAATGTATATATTCTGTACCTCGCATGTCGTGCACGTTTGATGGCATGTCAGCAGAGCTTTGGTGTTGCTGGATGTTGGAATAGCTAAGTGTGCGGAAGTCCTGGCGGCCCCGCAGCGTGGCGAGCAGCCAGACAAGCGCCGCCGCCTCCAGCCCCATCTTTCTCTTACTGCGAATGCTGATGACGATCCTTTGCTTGATTTTCAATATTTGATTATGAGTGGCAGGTTGGCGCCCTTTTTTTTAAGCCTAGCCCAACAGTATAACCTTCCTTGTTTTTGCGATACTGGCTTGCGTGACCCAAGGATTCACAGAGAACCTTGACGCTTGGCGAAGTGGCGGACGAACCAGACGCAACGGTGGGTCCAAATCCTACTTCGCCTCCACCCCCTGTGACAGTGGCAAGCGCGGCGGCTGTGCCCACAGATGTTTCTGCTGCAAAGGCAGCTGTTTATTGAGCTTTGTATCAAACCTATGCATGTTGTCAAATTGTAAGCTGAACTCTGCTGTTTGTGATCTGGGGCCTTCCAACCGATGATCACATTTTGGAAGAATAGGGTAAGCCAAGTTTCTGACCCACCGCCGCGCAAGGCCGCTCCAGCTGTGGCTTTGCAACCAGCCGCCAAGATGGTCGCTATTCCCAAGATTTCACCAGCTGTGGGGACGGCGCTTCATGGCCAAGCTCGAGGTGAATCTGCCGAGCCTTCTGCGGCTGCTTTTGTGGAAAGCCTTGCCAGCGCTGCAAAAGCCGCGCCGCCACCACCACCGGCCACGGGCGAGGCTGGCACAGCACTGCCAGTGCCGCCGCCTGCAGCTGCTGTGGCCAAGGGCGTGGCCAAGGGAGGGGTTATTGCTTTGGAGTGAGAGACCTGACCTGGGAAAGCAGTTTCCACACCAGACCTCCCATGTTGGAAACCAGTGCTGCGTCTTTCAGGGGAAATTTAGGGGTACCAGAGATTTCCTCGAGTTTTTTCGGGAAAATCTCTGGTACCCTTAATTCTTCGGTTGGGGCTTGCTGATGGGTACCAGCCCGGCTTGATTTTTTTCCTCCTTTTTCCGGCACTCTCCCCCCTTCCCGCTTTACACCTTCCCTCACTGTTTGCCAACCCTTTTCACCTGAGGCCTTCTTGTCTTCCTTTGGCCGTCCCTTCCAATCCTACCTTCCCGTCCCCGACCTGCTAGGGCTCACCTGGATGCTCCCAGGATCACTGCCTCGCTACCATGAAAAAATTGCAAGGCGCTCGTACTGAAAGGCAATGGCTCAAAGCCTTGACCATGGCATAGTGTATTCACATATGTTGCGTAAGCGTGCAAATGTTGGAAGGATGTTTCATGTTTCCCCAACAGCAAAACTTTGCTTTGGGGTCTTTGGCGCAGATTAGCTGCGGCGCACTCCGGTGCAGCTTCAACAGCAGGTTCCGGACAAGGTTCCGGAGGGGTCTGGTGCAGATACCTCGTAAGGTTCCGGAGGGTTCCGGTGCAGATACCTCGTGAGGTTCTGGAAGGTTCCGGTGAAGATACCTGCTAAGGCTCCCGAGGGTTCTGCGCGGTTCCCGTGCAGATACCTTGTGACGTTCCGGAGGGTTGCGTTGCAGATACCTTGTGAAGTTCCGGAAGTTTCTGGTGCAGGTACTCGGTGAGGTTCCGGAGGGTTATGGCGCAATGGTTCCAGAAGGTTTTGGTGCGGGACCTGGTGACGTTCCAGAAGTTTCCGGTGCAGCTACCTGATGAGGTTCCCGAGGGTCTAGGTGAAGATGCGTGGTGAGGTTCTGGAGGGTTCCGGGGCAGATACCTTATGAGGTTGCGGAAGGTTCGGGTGCAGAGACCTTGTGAGGTTCCGGGGGTTTTGGCGGAGAAGATGTTTGGTGAGGTTTCGGAAGGTTCCGGTGCAGATACCTTTGAGGTTCAGGAGCGGTCTGGTGCAGATGCTTTGTGAAATTCCAAAGGGTTGCGACGTTTTCTTATGGCATAAGCATTTGAAATTTATTGCATAAGTGCATAGATTTATATGTTTTTACGGCATAAGCAATTTTTGTTGCAAAAACGCAGAAGGTTTCAAGCGGTTGGGGATAGCACCTGAGTCTATTTTTACCGTCGCGCATTGCAATGTTGATTGAACTGATTCCCTGATGCCTTGATTCATACCTAGCACGAAGTTCAATCATGAGCCCAACAAGATCCTACATCAAGCATATTACCCGGACACCGTCAATTTGCAGATGAATTTTGCTGGACACTGGAGCTAAATTCTCGAATTGAGTGTTTAGTTTTGGGTTAAACAGCAGCATTATCTTTCCTATCTGGTACCCATCAACCCACAAATCACATTTTTTAGCGGGGGTTGTCGATGGCCAAGTGTAAAGGGGTCTGATGTGAGACTGCGGCCCGTCGGCGCCGGACGCCCTGATGTGGCGCCATGTCTTTTTGATGCCTGTGGTGGTGAGAACGTCAAAGGAAAGAATGTTTTGAAATCCCTGCATGGTATAATTTCGTTTAACAGTTTCGCTAGCTAGCAGTGACTCAATGACCGCCACTCGTCTCGTGTGGTGATGGCTTCTGCGGCTGTTCGGGGATGAAGTTCCCTGACGTGGTTTACAAGCAAGATTAATAGATGTTTTCGAGCGCTCGTGCTTAAGAATTGCTGCAAGCCCATCCGCCGAGCTGAGGGGAACTTGCCTCTTGAGAACCGCGATGCTGTCTGTGTTATTCTCATAACTTGGAAGGTGTTGGTCAAACAGGGGCCAGAGCGTTGTTTGGTTTTGATACATCGACAGTATCGTAGGGGGTCTTCCGCACAAGGCCAAGGCTCACGCACAGTTGGCTTGAACGCGACGTGACCGGCGCAAGAAACCTCAAAAAAGGGATCCAGCTCCATCACTCGTGCAGGTGGCCGTACGCCACCATCTTTCTTCTTGCTGCTGCTTTGTTTGAGCGGATTGCTTGTGACTTTGCACCGAATTTTTAAGGTGCAGAGCGGGCACATTGACCATGATGACATGGAAATTCAAAATGAGCGAGATGACCAAGCAAGGTTGGCGATGACTGTCGCTGAAGCTAGTTTGCTACAGGAACATTTTGAATCCTGCCCTGCGGGGCCCTGATTGCACAATGCCACTGAAAGCTAGCTGATAATCCTGGCGACCGCGCAGTCCACGCATTCCGTGTACACACACACACCACACACACATATATATATATATACATATATATATATACTGTTTTATTTATGGATTTATTGATTTATTTATTCATGTATTTATTTACCTGAAATGTATTTATAGCTATATTTAGATATGTATGTTCAGACAAAAAGTGTGGACATTTGTTTGGTTTCAAGTTGTTTGCCACCTAGCCAAATGTGACCAAGATTCAACCAGCATGACTTTCAAGAACTGTTTGTCAATTGGCTACTTGCATGTCCTTTTCCCTTTCGCTGGCATTGAGTCTAGCCCACCGAGAAACTGGAGAAAGAGGGAAAGATTGTGGAGGGCAGCTTGCGCAATGCAAAGAAGCATGCTCGCTTCAAAAAGTATGAGCCATACACCGCTGTGAGAGGTCTGCTGGGAGCTGTACAGCATGGAGCCGGAGTCGACCTGGCTGACCACTTTCCGCGGCCAACCTCCCCGGATGTACCCCGCAAGTTATCTGATTTGGAGGACAAAGGAGCTTTGGTTCTTCTTTCTGATCAAGAGAAGGCGCAGTTGCTTGACAGTGCTGAATTGTGGCTGTTCATCAATAGGTTTTTGCCTGCCAGCATCTGGTGAGTCTATGTCTCATGTGCTAGCTCAGAAATTGAACGGGAACAGAGCAAGGGGATTCTACGCTTTGAAGCCTGCAGTTTCCTAGCTGTAGAGGTAATCAGACATGTGGACACTCTTTGCGCAAATTCAAGATTTGCTTGGCACCAAGCTGAAAAGCATGACTCGGTGCTGAGGACCGCGTGGATCCATACTTTGCTGTACAGTCTGGGCATGCGAGCGGTTTTCAAGAGCGATGTTGTTCATCGGATTTCCAATGACTCCAACCTGCCCACAAACCACCTTGGCCTGCAAGGCCCGCATATGGCCCCAGGGGTGTTTGGTATGTTAGAGCTCTGTTGCTTTACGGTTAGAGTTGTTTGAGGTTCAAGGTCTTCAACGTCAATCTATATGCAGATATCAGATATCTCTTGAGACTGGCCTCTGTATGAGCTCCATTCACACCCAGTCCGGCATGTCTTTGAATATATGTCGCATGTCTCCGGTCTCCGCATCTTTTGTCAGGCGTTCTGGCTTGCACGAGGCTTGCAATGTCAGTGCGAAAGAAACCTTTCAAGACGGGTGAATTTGGCGCAGAATTGGCAGCGCATGCGCTCCATTGGTTGCAGCTCCATTCCCCCCGACTCTGAAGAGTTTCAAGCTTGCATTTTGATAAGAATCCCACAATGGTAAACCTTTGCTCGGTAACATGGAGTGCTATATGAGGTTTGCCGGCAACGCGGATGATATGAAGGCGGACCTGCTGCAACCGCACTTAACGAACGAGGAGCTCCACCAGCTTCTGCTTGAGAGCATCGGGCACTGGAATGTTCAAGAGGCGAAGTATCGCCCGAACAAAGCACATTCATCGGGTGTCTTTCTCATGTTTGGTGGACGTTACTTTCGGATGGGTGAAAGTGTTTGAAGCACCAATTGATTGTGGCTCCCTGAAAGGTGAAGCTCAGCCGTTTCTTCGAATGGTCAGGTCGTTGGAAAGGGTTTGCTAGGTTTTGGACGTTCCTACGACTGATCCACACATCCTTGCAAGCGTTGAAGGCTTCATCGGTGGATGTCGAAGATGGCGACCAAGACCTGCAAGACCCTCCAGAAGAGGCTGCTGGTGGTGGACTTAGCGGCCCTAAGGACCTTCTGCAGAAGCTCAGGGCTATGCAGCAAAAGAAGCCAGTGATGGACGTTGTCTGCAGCGTTTTGCAAGATGACCAAATCCGAAAGCTTGGCTGGTTGAGCCTTGTCTGCGCAGCTGTGACAAGAATAATATTTTCACAGACAGAGATATAGCTTTAAATGGCTGAGGCAAATCACATTGTATTGCAACCTTGCCTCCCCGAAGTTGCTAGCAGCAAAGGGCACAGCGGATTTGAAATACATCAGTATAGAGCAGTCTGTCGCATTCTTTCATTGCGCAGCCAGGGTCTTCGGTTAGACATGTTTGCAATTTGAAGACATGTTATGTTTGATATGGCTAATCAATTCCCTATAACAGAATTTCAGCTTTGGTGAGCTCTCCTTGTTGCCGATTCCTTCAGGATCTGGTCGTCGCGAATTGTATTGCAGCGATCTTACCAAACACTGCTTGAGCAGCTCTCCTCGAATGAGAATGCGGCACGAGACCTCCAGATTAACTGGGCCAACAGGCACTGGGCTGCTGAGATCGGCAACATTTTCCTTATGCTGGGCAACGAAGAAATCCTCCATCGCTTGGGGTTGCTTGCTGGTGCAGATGATGTTGCTGAGACCAACCGCATGGCCAAAATGCTGGGTGAGATCCTTGTCAGGACAGCCAGCCAGCGTTGCTGGACAATGGCTAGCTGGTCTGAACTACCTCCTTTGAACTGGTCCTCAGTCTTGTCCCAAGACCCTGAGGAGGCAAGAGCCGGCTTGGATCGGATTCGTGGAGACCAAGAATCGGTTGAAGCTGCATGGTCCTACCTGAATTCTGCAGATTTTCATGAAGAATCGCAGGCAGGAAATCGAATATCAGTCGAAAGGACTTGCGTCGCAACATCATATATATAGTGAGCGGTTGGCTTAAGATTTGTTTCCTTGCTTCCTCAGGGCTCACGACTTCGACCATGATTTCATCCAGTAATTTTTCACTAATAGGGTTTGCTTAGCCTTTGTCCGTTTTGTTTTGCTGAATTGGCAATGTTTCTAACTCGCTCCGCTCCTTTTCAGCTTCCTATTCATCTCTCCTGCCTGCGGCTGTCATAACTTCTTTGTTTGGGCTGTTCGTGGCATGTTGGTTTGTCAGTGTGTGTGTGTGTGAAATCCGCTATCACTCATGCGGACCTGAGTTTCTGTTAACAAGTTGATTCAAACAATCCATCAGATGCAGGGGCGTGCAGCACCTTTGGCATACTGCACGCAACGAAGCTATTGCCATTGGGGGGAAGGGGAGACTGATCACCTCCCTGTACCTGCAGAAGTTGGTTTTGAACTGTTGAACAAGCTGTCCATTTTCATGCGTATATGTTGCTAATTTGAGATTATCTCAGAAATCAGAGTTTCCCACTGCTTTCCCTACTCGACTGACCAGGATTTTGGACCTAGGAACCCTCAAGGCATGAACTACTTCATCACTATAAAGTTCCTCATTCGAGTAATGTTACTCAGTAACATGCTCCCATCAGCAGTGTGTAACGGGCACAGTGTCACTGACTTGTGACTGCCGTCCGCGTGTTTGGTGACACGCGTTGAATCGGTACCGGCCTTCCGGAAGAATAGTGGGGTACTGCAATACCTCGAAATCTGACGGGTATTAATTCCCGTGTGAATTGGCTTCAGGCCGAAATACATGAATCAAATACAATGCAAGATTTCACAAGATTTGGAATACGTCACAAGACAGCAGCAAGCCGTATGGCTGGAATTCTGAAAGACAGACACGAATTTATTACATTCTACACGTTCGGGCAACTCAGATCTGTTCTGTCATCATTTAGTTCTTTTGTTTTTCACCTTTCCTCTGTATCTGTTTGAGCCATGTCGAAATCTGATATTCCAGCTGCAGTACCAAAGTCGCGATGTCCACCTAGTCCTACTCCTCCACCATCCTGGATCACACCTGTAAGTCGCCAAAGTCGTCCTACAGTTCTTGAATTTACAGGACAATGCGGACAATATCGAATTGAAGGATCCAACATTCAAGAGACACGGGACTTACTCCAGACTGTTCTTCATACGGAGTCTCAACATGTTCAACATGTTCAACACATGCAGTTTCAACAAATGTTGACTTTGTCACAAAATATGATGTTCTCCAATGCTCTTGGCATTCAACCCAGCTCATTTCGTGCACCAATTGTTGATCGTGATGATCGAATGGACGGATCGAACGTAGTTTCTGGATTGGGCTCTCATTCTGCACTGCCCTCAGACACTGTGGAACGTCAGAACCGTAGCTCTCAAGTTGCACTGCCCTTAGTCACTGATGATCGTCAAAATCAGATCACATCAAATGACCGAGTGGATCGAGTACGTCCCACTGTTACAGCTGATTTACCAAGCGATGGAACGGTCCGGGTGCCTCTGACTTCTGAATCAGATCAACGGGATCGAGTTCGGGCATCAATGTTTATAGACCAGCCGTCAGTCTCAGTTGCTCCCATTCCACGTTGGGGATTGTTCGTACATTGTTTACATGACCATCATGGACACAAGAAGACCTTCACTAGTGATCGAAGAATACCCGGACCTAGACCAAAGGTTACGACTCGCATTGGACGGCCTCCTTTGACTGTTGAAATTATTGAACTTTTACACCCTCAGAGTGATCAGATTTCTTTTTGGACGCTACCCACCACTGCCACATTTTGCTGTGATTGTATTACTTTAGAACAACCTGAGAAATCACCTTGGTGGTTCCTATATCAGTGCATGGGCCGCATTCGTGAAGAACTCTATCAAGATCCTTACCGTATCAAGAATGCATATGAAACTGGTGCACTCACTTTGGCAGTTGACAAATGGACGCCATCTTTGACATATTTTCAGCAACAATATTCTTTTCGAACTATTGACTCGATTGCGCTGTTAAAACAACAACTTATGACTGACCATATGCAGATCCTCAAAGATGAGTATTCCGCCAAGTTTAAAAAATTCTCTTTAATCATCCATTCCGCACTCGAAGTATTGATCTCTACTCTCCTTCTACATTCTGAAGTTTGGGCTTTCGTGGAGTGCATCGACTTACTCTTTGATCACCAGAATCAGTCTCTTGTGGCCATTGTCGCTCGCTTGGAACCAGTCGTTTTTACACAAGAACCAGAAATTCCTGCTGCAGAATACATATGTTACGCACACAACACGAATCCACAATCTGCTGCAGACAGTTTGTTCCATGGGTATATCAGACCATCATCCACTGACCCACAAGACGAAACATGGATCCCGGCATTGACCTTTTTCTGTCGTGGCGTTACTGTGGCAAGACCTGTTATGACCAGATCAGTGATGCTCACAACCTTGACAAAGGCACAGAAATATTCAAATTTTACCACTGATCGTCCTACATGTTTGCTCGGTATGTCTAAATCAAGACAACCACATGTGACCAACGTTCTCGGCGGTGTTATTGGAGAACATGCTTGTACACACTATTTTGACAGTGTACATGGACGTGACAAACGTTGGGGTCTTCGTTCTCATTTGAGTCCGCTTAGCCATTTAGCTTGTATCATCCCATCATCATGATCAATGATCATGGAAGTCACACAATTTTGTTGCGCTCCATAGATCAAAAGCTGCGCTCTGTTGTATCACTTTTTGAGCGGTTTCATTTATCAAGCCATCTCTTCATGAGTCATTTCAGATTTCGTCCAAGTCACCTTTTTGTGAGTTACAGTCACATACGTTTGATGTTTTTCCCAGTGATGATTTCGAAATCAAGAGTATTTACATTTTGTTAAGTCTAATTCAGCTGCTGTTTTTCTTGAGTACTACAATTTGACTTGCATCAAAATTGTCTGGTTCTGTTCAATTTTTTCATTACTGTTTTCCATGATTGGTATAATTCACAGTGGATCAAACCCGTCAGTAAGTCGTTCTTCAATCCGTTTGTGATCAGTATTTGGACAGATGCAGTCTCAACGCCGAGATTCTCGATCCAGATCTCGACATCGCAGTCGTGGACATCGTCGACACGAGTCTAAGGAATACCGTGATCGAAGACGACCGCTGTCCCGGACCCAAGACCTCAGTCGTGCACGATCACCAGACTTACCTGATTCGTGGCAATCCACACGAACCCATTATGACACAAAGACGGAGTATGGATTGACTTTTCCACGACATGTTGAGTCGACCAATTTTTCACGAAAGAACAATACAGCTGGCATTCCTATTTCTGATGTTAAGCTTGTCGACATTGTGTCCAACGGTCTTGAAAATTGGGCTTTGCGCCTTGTTGCCAATGGTAGGTATGTCGCATGTGAGATGTTTCGAAATCGCCTTGAAGCCACATTTTCTACCATGCTTTTTCGTGAACTCTACCGACAAAAAGACAATGTTGATTTTGCGAAGCTCATCCAGCATTTGTCTTCAGAACCAGGTGATTCTCAAGATTGGAAATCCAAGCTTTCAGGAATTGAGGCGTTGATTCAACAGACTGTTGATTTGTTCAAGACTTTGGCACCCAAAGATTCCAATCAATCATTGTTAGAAGAACTGGAAAGAATGAAGAAAGAGAACGCAGCTCTTCGTGCCAACCAAAGTCAAGTTCCTACTCAGGAAGGATCACAGACTCAGAACACTGAGGAACCACCAGGCGGAACACTCCCATCCATGTTTCGTCAATCAGCAACAGAGGAACTCAGACGCCAAAAAAGTCAGTCGATGCCAAGTATGCCGGGAGCCCAAGATGACCGTTCTCCACTCTCACAATATCGACGTGGACAAAACGCACCCATCTTAGGCACACACACACCCAAACATACCATGACTGAACTCGACAAGTGGATCAAGAACAATGTTCCTAAGACGGAACAAGTCAATGTTGATGCCATGTTGAAGACCATTACTGACGAATACAATCAGTTTCCAGCCTCTGAAAGACCAAATTTAGAATCGATTCTTTCAGATTGGGGTCTCCCCAGTACAGTACTGGCCAAAACAAAGGCGGAATACAATTTGAAGGTTTTGGCCGCCGTTCAATTCCTTCGAAACTGACATTTTGGATTACAAACCAGTGAAGTAAGTCCTCCATCATCATGGGGGCAGCCATTTCGCAAGTATTCCAAGCATATGCATGGTGCAGAGACAACGAAGCTTGCCTCACATTTTCAGTCGCTGTGGTTTGCTAGCATCCAATTCATGATTTACACTTTGCAATTTTCTCCAGCTTTACCATGGCATGTACAGGAACGGATCATGTGGATACTTAGTGTTTGGACCATTTTTGCTTACATCATTCGACCTTTTTCAGCCAAAAATCGACGTCTTCTGACTATTTTGCGGCAGTGCGAACTTCCAGAAATTTTGTCATGGACATGGTGGAACAGGTCGAGCATCGTGTACTGTCGTTTACATTTTCGAAATGCTCAGTTTTACATTGGCTCCACTGAACAAACCATGTTTTCGAGAGAACAGAGTCGGTTACGAAAATACCGACAGTTAAAGAAAGACCAACTTGCTTACTACGAACCAGCTTTGAAGGCCTGGTCAGCACAACGCAACTATTTTCAATTTATTGGTTTTCCTTTACTCCAGACTGACGTTGACAAGCTTCTTGCAGTTGAAACAGCATGCCAAAGGACTTTTCGCCCCATTTACAATTGGCCTTGGATCAATCCTTTGATGGAACAACTTCGGATTGGTAAGCAACAATTCGGACCTTCAACTTTGAAGACCAGTACTCAAGGGATGAAATTTGTGAAACGATTTCGCAAACGCAGTCTGCAAACTGCTCAATGCATTCTTAGTCGTCGGATTACGGATACTACAAGTTTGTACATTTTCCTGTATTCCCTTGGTTCTGACACGCATGACAAGTTCATTTGTTCTCGCATTCTACGTTCGAAGTTGTCAAATGTGCAGTTGATTTTCTTGTTATGGCGCTTGAGCCACCATATGTCGGAACCTTTTCGGACCAGAGCACAATCTCAATTGCGTTATATTTTCAAATTCTATGCTACTGAATCGCCACCAGCGAATATACCCATGCAGTTACAGGTTTCGTCGGATACAATGGAACGTCGATTTCGACAATGGTTGCTGGGATTCACTCACCATCATCGCTGTAACTTTCCCATTTTTCACAAAGTTCGTGCACCGTTTGTGACAGTGAAAAATCGAACTTTAGCTCAATATTTGTACAATTTTCGTTCTTTTCTAAAGTTGTGGACACCTCAGTTTCGCCCTCAGTGTGCTTGTCAGTTGTTTCCTCTTCATGTTCAACACAATCCACGGAAAACAGATCATATTTCATCCTTCGCCTCGGAATGTTTTCCACTGGATCCTATTCTGACTGCACATTTGGAAGATGAAGTTACACCTACGTGGACACATTTTTTCCATCAAAACACCTTCCAATTTGAAAAATGGTTACGACGTTGGAAACTTCGCCGAGATCTGATCCAGTATTGGCAGGCTTTTCTACAAGACTGTTGGAATTTGCAACTTGATTCAGGTCAGTTGTACACTCAAAAACGTATTCGACAGGCTCGACAAAGGATCGACGGACTTATTGCTTCCCCAGCAGATCATTTTCCATCGTCTCTCACCTTACATTGTCCTGTCCAGTGGCACAATTTGCTGTGTAAGACATTTCAAGACACCTCTGTTTTTCATCTTTATAATGTTGATTCAGCCACTATTCTGAAGAATATTCAGTATGATCTTCCTGGATGGATCACTGACAGATATCCTTGGGCTTTCGATTTTCATTTATCATTAAGCAAGGCGTATATTCTTCCAAAACCTTCACGCTCGTTTATGAAAGCACGACCCATCGTTAATTACAGTCGATCTTGGCAAAAACAGATGGGTTATATTTTGTCTGTGGTGTTGCAAGATATTTTGAAAGTTGTTTATCCATCCTTACTTCGCTACAGTGATATCAACAAGGTGATGAACGAAATCAAATGCTTTTTCCAAATTGATCATGGTGCTGACCTTCTTCTCTTTCAGACTGATATTGCTGGTTTCTACAACCAAGTTGAACATGACCGCATTCTCGGATCTATTGAATTCGCCATTCATCAATATATTTTACAACATGGACAGACCTTCGATTCTGTACTTCAAGCACACGTATATCAACATGAACGCACCCTGCGAGTTTTTAGAGGTCAATGGCGACAACACACCAAGATGTATCGTGATATTCGCTTGGGCGACATTCTACCTATTTGTAGCTTTCTGTTGAACCACAGTTTTTTCACCGTCGGAATGTCTACATTTTTACAAAAACGTGGTGCCAGCATGGGTAGTCAATGGGCACCTATTTTCTGTGCAGCTGTCGCACTCATGCGAGAACATACTTTTCTGTCCTGTTGTCGTCAATTTACCAACAATTCCACTTTTCATCATCGTTACGTTGACAATCGAGTGATGCTACTTCCTGTGGGACACTGGAACTCAGAAATGCAGTTATTTTGGAATCTTTCATTCTATTCACCTCCCATTCTACTTGAACAAGTTGAAGGATCTGAATTGTTAGGATACAACGCTGACGTGTTACAGCGTACAACTACATATCTTCAACCTGTGGACAAAGCGTTTCGTTCAACAAGGAGTTCAAGTACGACTAAGGCACTCACGTCCGGAGCTCTGGCCAGAATTCGTCTCATTTTGCAGAAAACATGGCCCAGTTCTCTACAAATACCTCAAATTCAAGATTTTCTGTCCATTTGGTCTCGACGACAACGTGATGTATTGTCTTCTACTTTGAGAAGTCAGATTATCAAATTGGTACGCTCACGTCATCCACAACTTGATCCTGATTCCCTTTTTCACTTTGACTAGATACCATGACAGGAAACGCAGACAAAACAGTTGCTGGATTTCGCATTGTCGTGTTTTGTCGTCATTCGCCATCACTTTCGTGAAGTCATTTGATGTTGGACATTTTCATCAATGGGCATTCTTTGACGTTTTTCATCTGAAGTTCGATAACGTCACACTGTTTTCTTCTTTTTCATTTACCTTTTCAGTTATGTTCATGTTGTGTTTTTCTCAACTCAGTTGTTTTCATCATACTTTTGCCGATTGCGAATCTTGACTTTGACAGTTCGAATCACACGTTTTTGAATTTTGAAGAGTATATTTAAGCTCAAACTCAAACCAATCTATCTCCTTCTTACGATGCCTTCGTTGCGTGAACTTAGCAATACTTTGGAACAGTGGTCCCTTCGGAAACGTCTCACCGATCGCTCCAGATCGCCAGTTCGGGAACCCTATATTTGTGATGGTCAGACACGTTCGAGTATCAAGAACGCTTCAGTTGAGTCTCGTTTCGAAAATGAAAGTGAACGATCCAGATCGCAAGTCCGGGAGCCCTATAGTTATGATGGTCAGACACGCTCGAGTATCAAGAACGTTTTGATCGAGCCACTTTCTGAAAATGCAAGTTCTACATCACATCGACGTCAAGATCGGTCTTTCACTGTAGCTGATGGTTCATCTGTTCAGTCCTCGTTCCCTTCAACCGATCGTTTTCAGAAGAGTCGCTCTCCAACGGGAACGCAGTCCGGACCCTTATTCTGTCCCAAGGAGACCATTTGATTTACAGTGAACCTTTCCCATATGTTGTACAAGAATTTCTAGGACATGTATATATTGCAAACTGATACTGCGATGAAAAACAGCGTTCACCATCAGCTGCCTCCCCTGCCGGGGGGGCCATTGTGTGTGTGAAATCCGCTATCATTCATGCGGACCTGAGTTTCTGTTAACAAGTTGATTCAAACAATCCATCAGATGCAGGGGCGTGCAGCACCTTTGGCATACTGCACGCAACGAAGCTATTGCCATTGGGGGGAAGGGGAGACTGATCACCTCCCTGTACCTGCAGAAGTTGGTTTTGAACTGTTGAACAAGCTGTCCATTTTCATGCGTATATGTTGCTAATTTGAGATTATCTCCGAAATCAGAGTTTCCCACTGCTTTCCCTACTCGACTGACCAGGATTTTGGACCTAGGAACCCTCAAGGCATGAACTACTTCATCACTATAAAGTTCCTCATTCGAGTAATGTTACTCAGTAACATGCTCCCATCAGCAGTGTGTGTGTGTGTGTGTTATGTTTGCACTGTTTCTTGCTTCTGAGTCGGCAGATGGTTTGCTGTAGGATTTGCCTCTTGGGCTCGCCTTTCCCTAAGCATTCTTGTTGCCTTCTTCAGGCCCAAAAAACATGAGAATCGCTTGCCCGCAGACCAAGCTTTGTGGATTAGAAACAAGGAGTACGCAAAAGCGTAACAGAATAAGCTCACAGCAAATTTGAATCTACCCGTTGCAGGGCTTAAAGTTTGCCTTCGACAACTTGTGGGTCCACCGCTTGACGTTGGTGCAAGAATCTGGGCGTGTTGTGAGTCAAGTGTTTGTTTTCATTGAACATGGGCAACGCTATGCTCCAAAACCTACTTTGCACATGGGACCGATGATGCTTGTTGCCAGGGTCGTCTCAGAATGTCTGCAGGAAACATGGCAACATTGCCGGCATTTTGGATGGCATCCAGACTCCTATTACAACCACTTTTGGAGACTAGCATCAACTTTGATCAGTACAAAGGACCTACTCGAGGACGTGTTTGCAGACATTGCAGACCATGAAGAGCGAGACAAGAAATCATCCACTCCCATGATGCCCGAGACAGTTTTCTTCTATAACACCATGTCAGAAAGGCTTGGCAACGTCCCTTTTCTGCAGATTCAGGCCGGCGACTTCACTTCCGCGGCTGCTCGCAAGTTTTCAGCTGGCCGGGGAGAGACGTTCGGAGAAAAGTTCAAGATCAAGAACGCCGTTACTGAGAAAATGAAGGAGTGTTGCAAGCATCGTTTCTTGCCAGCCTTGTCAACCTTTAAATTGCTTTTGTTGCCCCCCAAGAAGGATGTTTTCTTGTACAAGGTAGTTCCCTGGCTTGCTGGGCCTGGAAACTTGTTAGATATGTCCGGGCGGTATCTTCCCTAGGTGATTCGAGCAGCGCTGTGAAGCCAAGTGGCCAAGCAGCTGACTTTCGCTCAATTGTCGCTATGCTTGCCCTTCGTGAGCTTGGCCCATCTCGTTTCCATGGGATTGGGGGGTGTTGGGTTGGATGCCTACTACAAGAAGGCATGGTCTACCGGCACCTGTCCAGCAAGAAGGTTTACCTTTCCCTGAGGTTTCAGCATCAAGCCCTATTCGGATGGGAGCTTGAAGAGCTGGAGGACCGAAGCTTGTGCAAACTCCGTGTCCTGTTTGTGTTAATACTTGAGCCGCTAAAATTGGAAACAAGGTTGATTTTGGTGTGATTGATTTTGGCCAAAGATAGGATGAGACCAATGGGACTTTCTTCTTCCTTGCCGAGTCACGCATGACCGTGCAACAGTTTATCGGCAAGTTGGAGCCAATAGTTGCGCATGAGCTTGGGCAGGGGAAAGAAGCTTTTGCAGGCGTTCCATGTGTCTGGAGTGTCTCTCCCTTGCCTAGGCAAACCTTTGCTGAAAACCTCGCCTTTCACCATCTTTCTGCCAACCTTGTTTGGTTTTATTGGTGCAGTCGCGTATTGAACTTTGACCAGCCAAGGTCCTCCATGCACCAGGACCTGCCGTGAGCAGGATGGGGTGGTGCTGCGAAAGGATGGGGACGAGTCTCTTTTGCTCCCTTTCTGGTTGCGCTATGGGGTGTTGAATCCCACCATCAAGGCGCACTTGCCAAAGCTCATCTTTGCTTCTGGTGCGCCACTCTTGAAATACAATGAGAAGACCGTGGGCGTCAAAAGCAGGTTGAATCTTTACCAACAATGGTCTTTTTTTCCCCACAAAATTGTGTGGGGTTCTTGTTTTTAGATCTGTACCTTCCGCCTCCGCTTCCCGCCTCCGCGTCCTCACACACACAACTGCTTCACACACAACTTTGTTACCCACACATCATCTTTGTCACACCATCCACACACCATCACTTGGCGACATCCACCGTCGTTTCACGTGGCAGGCGTGGCACTTGGCGACATCCACCTTCGTTTTGCGTGGCAGGCGTGGTACTTATGACACTTGGCTGGGTCTGGTGACGCGCTTGGTCCCCGTTGGTCGCCCGTGACGCCGTGCCACTTTGCGTGGCAGGCATGACACTTGGCGACACCCACCTCCGTTTTGCGTGGCTGGCGTGGCGCTTGGCGACATCCACCTTCGTTTTGCGTGGCAGGGGTGGTACTTGTGACGCTTGGCTGGGTCTGGTGACGCGCTGGTCGCCCGTGACGCCGCTCCACTTTGCGTGGCAGGCATGGCACTTTGTGACATCCACCGTTGTTTCACGTGGCAGGCGTGGCACTTGGCGACATCCACCTTCGTTTTGCATGGCAGGCGTGGTACTTATGACACTTGGCTGGGTCTGGTGTCGCGCTTGGTCCCCGTTAGTCGCCCGTGACGCCGTGCCACTTTGCGTGGCAGGCGTGGCACTTGGTGACATCCACGGTCGCTTTGCGTGGCAGGGGTGGCACTTGGCGACATCCACCTTCGTTTTGCGTGGCAGGCGTGGTACTTATGACACTTGGCTGGGTCTGGTGACGCGCTTGGTCCCCGTTGGTCGCCCGTGACGCCGTGCCACTTTGCGTGGCAGGCATGACACTTGGCGACACCCACCTCCGTTTTGCGTGGCTGGCGTGCCGCTTGGCGACATCCACCTTCGTTTTGCGCGGCAAGGGTGGTATTTGTGACGCTTGGCTGGGTCTGGTGACGTGCTTGGTCCCCGTTGGTCGCCCGTGACGCCGCTCTACTTTGCATGGTAGGCGTGGCACTTGGCGACATCCACCGTCGTTTCATGTGGCAGGCGTGACACTTGGCGACATCCACCTTCGTTTTGCGTGCTAGGCGTGGTACTTATGACACTTGGCTGGGTCTGGAGACGCGCTTGGTCCCCGTTGGTCGCCCGTGACGCCGTGCCACTTTGCGTGGCAGGCATGACACTTGGTGACACCCACCTCCGTTTTGCGTGGCTGGCGTGGCGCTTGGCGACATCCACCGTCACTTTGCGTGGCCATCTTTCACACACAACTTTATCACACACACACACACAACTTTGTCACACACACAGACACATCTTTGTCACACACAAATTTGCCACACACCATCTTTCACACACCTCTTTGTCACACACCATCTTTCACACACACCGTTTTCACACCATCTTTGTCACACACCTTCTTTCACACACCACTTTGTCACACACCTTCTTTCACACACCACTTTGTCACACGAAACTTTGTCACACACCTTCTTTCGCACACATCTTTGTCACACACCTCTTTGTCACACACCTTCTTTCACACACCACTTTGTCACACACCTTCTTTCACACACCGCTTTGTCACACACCTTCTTTCACACACCACTTTGTCACACACCATCTGGCACACACAACTTTGTCACACCGTCTTTCACACACACACAACTTTGTCATACACAACTGTTCAGATACAACTTTTCGATCGATCCTCCACCACCTCCTTTGTCTATCCTTCCTTCCTCGTCCCACTTGAACTTTTTGTGTCTGCTTACTGGAAGAAGTTGACTTGTGGGGTTATTCGGCCCTTTAATTTTGAAGGCTTTCTCCACACTTCGGCCCCGTGGACCGTTACCTTAGCTAAGGATGTCCTTGATCAAACACAGCTTCCCGGATATGGATGAGGTGCGTCAAGCGGAGGTTCTGGATCGTTTGTTGCAGTCAGACGCCACAATCAAATCCAAACTCATCCGGCCAGACTCTCTCAAAGACGTGCTGGTAGAAATGGATGGGACCACCGACGGAAAATTGTTCACTGACATGAAAGATATGCTAGACCAAGAAGATCGAGAAACATTTATCTTGACGCGCTTTGCAGCCCCACGGGCTGCCGCAGAAGCTGCTACTCCATGGTACATAAAGAACTTGAGGCCTCCCATGACCAAGTGCTACCTGACCTGGCAGGTTGCCACAAAGTCTTTCCAAGGCTACTACCCCAAAACTTTGGATGAGAGCCAGCGAAAGAATCCCAAAGTCAAGACACATTGGTCAACATCTCGGACATTTGGAGAGAAATGGACTACTGAGCAGGCACTCACGCAAGTCGTTCGTTTCCTGTGGGGAAAGCACAAGAAAGGTGGCCACGCTGCCCGTCATTGCCTGGGAACATTTTGACTTTGCTTCTTCGTAAACACCATTTTGAACATGTCTTCTTGATAAGATGAAGCATTGACCAGAACCTTACAAGGGACACTGACCTGCGATGTTTCAATGTTTTTCTCACATGTTGCACCTTTTCTTCTCTTCGCTGCTACCGCTTAGGAATGCTCTTCGGAACCCAACAAGCAGAAAATTTCGGATGGTTTGGAAAAGGCATCCATGGTGCTGGAGGGGACGATCGAGGATTGCCAGCCAGATGTTTTGGAGGACGCGCCTGATGACAAGACTACTGATGAGGTCATGTCAAAGAATGCAGAGGAGGTGCCGGAACGGGAAACATCGAATGAAGGAAATGGTGGCCAAGTCCAAGCCATGTCTTCCAGCTCAATTTCTGAGTCTGATTCTTCGGGCGATGGTGACCCTGACGGTGCAGCTGCCTCTTCTTCCAAAGCCAAAGGGAAAAGTCAGAAGTCAAAAGCAGAGCCCAAGAAGGGCGCTGCAGCAAAAGGAAAGGCTAAGGCCAAGAACAGACAGAAACAAACTCCAAAAAATGAGCCTGCACCCAAGACAGGCGGAACCAAACGAAAATTGCAGGAATTAGATACCAGCAGCGTTGTGATCCCCAATCACATGAAGGTGAAGGCTGCCTTTGGGGATATCAAGCGAAAGCCAAAGTGAGTTTCAAGTTTCACGTGGAAAAAAAACTTGTCAGCTGCATTGCCAGTCGGGCATTTCCTTTGCGCAGTTTCATCCATGTTCTGGTCATCAATATAAAGCATTTCAATTTTAAGGCCTAATTAGCCCTATTTAAGCTTAATTTAGCCGACCCTCTAGAGGTACCATGGCAGAGGTACCAGATTTTGCGTTTTGAAATGGGTACACTTGGACTCAGCACGTGCCTCTGAATGTGCGTGCAGTGATCAACAGGCCAGTCACTGACCCTCAACATGCGGGCCTTTCTATGAGCCTGTACCACTCCGGTACGGCAGTTGCTCGACATGTGGGAGATGATTTACAGAGGGCGCTGCTACACTACACAGCTCAATTCACTGTACACGTGAAAGAGCAAGTCAATGAGGCAGAGAACTTGGGATCTCAACAGATGAGGGACAAAGTGGCAGCCATGAGCACAGCCACCTCAGCCACATTGGCTGCCATGGACACTGCGGTTGATGAGACTACAGCTGACGATCCCTGAAATACAAGAACTGAGAGCTGAGAGGAATTACAATTAGTGAAGCGCTGTTGATACATGATGTTGATACATGATGTTGATAAATGCGAGTAGCTGATGCGGATTTTGTACAGCTGTTTCTAGGCAGTACATCCCAGTACATGTGCGCATTGACTTTTGAGTCTCAAGGTACAGTACGACCCGATTTGGGTGTACATACTAGTTGGCTGAGATTGTAAAAGTTAATGCAGTTGCAGTTCAAAATTTGGTGGTGCTTGTGCTTGTGTCGAGAGGGGGTGTTAAATACAGACGCCACCATGTATGTACATGTCCACCTGTGTACAGTTGTGTATACCTGGAGTTGGTACATACCTTTGCTGCTACATGACTTGGCTCGATACAGGGCCCTTGAGCGTACACAGTGAAAAGTGCAGCTCATGGTACAGCTGCTGGGCTACAGGGAGATTGTCAGTACAGAGTGACAGACAGCGCAACCGAGTTTTACAATGATGATGATGATGATGATGGTGATGATGATGGTGGTTTGCAGACAAACCTAGATGTGCCTTCCCACAATCCAGCGTATTCGACCACAAACCAGGGTAAACACATGTAACATACTGTACAAAACTGGCATTCCGTGTTACCGCGTGCTTTTTTTGAGGGGGGCATCATTGATTGTGACCAAGAAAAATTGGAAACGCGGCAAGTTGGTACTAGTTTTCAAGACTTGATCAGGTGTAATGACTGATGCTGTTAGGTTGCACAGCTATATAATATAGGGTTAGCCGATTTGAAACTGGGTTCTGACCGGTTCTCACAAAAATGTTACGCTAGTCACTTCCAAACTATATAAAAGGTTCATGGTCCCTGGCTGATGAAGGATGTACTTCAAGGAACGTCCGCTTCTTGGCAATCGGACCTCAACATGGAACATTGAAACGTGGGTCCCGGTCAACGGATCTTGTAGATGGCGAGTTTGATGGATCATTTGCCTGCATGGCTGGGAAATCCCCGAACCAAAGTGAGAAATAATTGGAAAATCAAACACATAATCTATAAATGGGATTTTCCATTGACATCTTTGAATACCTCAAGAGGGCTGGGATGATAAAGTATATCTATATCGCTCGAAGACGGCAAGTAATTTGTCAGGCAAAAATACATTGGTAACCAATGATGTACAAAACATAGACCCAATGTGGGTATTCGTTGCCAACCAGTCACTACGTATCTCCACTCTTCATCATGGTGGGGTCCTGGGAGTTAAACCAGCACTGGAGATGATGTCCCAAGTGTTGCTAAGAATCGTATCCTTTCCATAAAACTCCCACTTTGGCTCCAATTTCTGATTTTGTTTGGCTAGAAAGTTTCGTTTCGTTTGGTGAAAAGCATCAAATCCGTCACTTGTGTTGGTTGAACATCATGGTAAATCCTTGCTACAAGTCCA
>CAMXCT020004013.1:0-20000 GCA_947184155.2 Cladocopium goreaui | reverse complement strand
AGATGATTTTGGCCTCGGTGACTTGGAGATAGCAGCCATGGCAGCCATGGGTGGACCCCACATTATGATGTTTTAGATATAGAGACATGGAAGATATAGATATTATACGGATTTTTAATGATTTATATGGATTTATATGGATATGATAGTCTATAATTATTGTGATATAACCTGCTGGACCTTCTGGTTTAGTGAAGTTTAGTGTTTTGATATTTTGTATATATATATATATAGACCTGCTGGTTTAGCTAACTAAACCCACATATATTGTAGAACAGATGTAGAATTTGGGAATCTATGGATTCTGGAACTGGTTCAAATGAATATGTTAAGGAAAATATGCGAGTACTTTGTTATAGTGCATTGTACAGTTTTTTTTTCAAATACCTAGATCGTAAACAATATATCACGGGCCCAGGAATTTGGTTTCTAGTCGTTTTCACAGCATGGTTTTTTTCGATTCGTCGAGGTGTAGCAGTCCGAATCGAAAGTTGGTCCGTGCGTTCCAACATATTTTTTTCACACCATATTTGGAATCATGATCCCCAATGACGTCTTTATTTGGTTGGTGGTTTGGAACTTTTTCTATTTTTCCATATATTATTGGGAAAATAATCCCAACTGACGAACTCATATTTTTCTGAGGGATTGAAACCACCAACCAGTTATGGAACGAATTCCGCAAAACCATATTAGGCACGATGATCCCCAAAAGTAAAACCTTGGCATCGGCATCGGGGTGAGAGTTGAAACTGACATGGGACATGGTACTTGGTTTTCCGTGACCCAGTGACCCATCACTCCAGGAAAGAACGCCGGAAATGGAGCCTGGTTCTGGGAGAAAGGCAAATGGTGCCTTTCCGAACTGGCCGCGTTGTTTCTTTCATGGGTGTCTGAAAATGGGGTATGAAGCAGCAACATGGCCATCGAGAAAAATGGTGAGATAAAATCAATATGACATGTGGGTGTGTTTGGAAATGGAGCATACTCCCAGTTATGGCAATTGAAATTGGATAATGATGATAATCCTGTTGGATATTTTAAGCGTACCCTCTGTTCAGACAAAGCCAGTCAGTATTTGACACATTGTGTTTTTGAGAAAGCCTAATTCTTGGACCACTTGTTCCATACAACATGAGTTTGCACCTGACAGTCGATTTGGAACCTCAAACACGAGTCTTAGTCTTACCCTCTGTTCACTAACATAGCTATTGAAAATGGCCATTTATAATTGATTTACCCATTAAAGATTGTGATTTTCTATATCTATGTTAGTTTCCTGGAGGGTATGTGATGCTATGTGATTTCTAATTTGGTAATGCCCTGTGTGGTTCCTCAGGTTGAGTTCCTGGGGTTTGATGGTGATCAAGCAGGTATGACTCGTATGACCGTATGACTGTCTTGAAACAAGACAAATTGAATGGAAGAGATCACTGAAGCTCTGAAGCTTGGATGATAAATCACTGGTAAACATACAAAAAACTATGGAAAATCACCATTTTTAATAGGTAATTCAACTATTTCTATGGCCATGGCTTCAATGTCGCAAAGTGTTAGTTTACCAGGCCGGGTAACCTCCAAGTTGATACCAAGAAGACCCAGGACCAAACCATTTCCGATGTCATGGGGAATCCAAGGCTTTCCTATTGGGAATCGCCCGATTCTACAGATTGGACCAGCATGGAGACAGTCCTTTGGCCGGAACACAGAAAGGTGTCCCATGGTGTCCCTATGATTACCCATGGCGCCTCCATGTATTGCGATGTTCGTCCCGCTCAAAGCCTCGAAAAAATAGCATTTCCCAGCCAGCCACGGTTGATTACCCAGGAGGCTATCTGATTTCACAAGTTTTAGAGTGATGGGTGATAGATTGGCTGGATATTGAGGCGCAGATAGAGGATCTTAATGGATGTCTGAAGGGTAACATCAAATTTTGTTAATCTTGACCAAACCATGCTGGACGGGACGGAGTTCAAAACTGCATGCCGTGAAGGCTTTTTGTTGGTGGATGTTTTTTTCCTGCTCATTCTTCGGATGTTGAGTAGTGTACCACGGTTTGCACCCCACCCTTGGAGCGGAAGATGTTTTTACTTGGCACATGTTTGCCTGGTTTTCACCAGCATGTACCAGTCATTTTTGGTGAACAAGCTATGATATGATATCCAATTCTGGTGCACCACCCTTCCCCCACTAAAAATCCAAGGATCAATGTGGCTTTGTTAGGTCAATTTTGAGGGGAAAACCACATGCCATCTTCAGGTCAATCAGCATATTTTAGCTATGAATATCTACAAATATTGTCAGCATCTTTGATATATTGTTTCATCATTCTTACAGATTGCCATGTGGCTTTACCCCATTAAGAGCCGCCCTATGTGTGCCCGGGGGCCCCCACGGGGACTTTTTTGAGGCGATAGAGGAGGCGATGAAACTGGGCCGCAAGAAACACACTGCAAGATGTATTGCTATGGAAATTTGCCCTCTGGTAAACTAACAGTTTGCTATTGGTAAACTAACCAGATAATGTGGATAATGTGGATAGATATTGATAATTGGATGAATATTTGATACCCTCTGGTAAACTAACAGTTTGCTATTGAAAATTGCCATAGAAATAGTTGATTTGATTTACCTATTAAACATGGTGATTTTCCATAGTTTTGTGTTAGTTTACCAGAGGGTATCCTAAATTGGTGGTGTACACAGTATAGGATCATCCATGTTATTTTCGGATGTTCCAATATTTTGATGATCCATTTTGGGGATCCCCCCTATAGAAACCCCCACATATATATTTATTACTTTATAGTGAGTACTTCACCTTGGACATGCCATGAGCAGCTGGCAACTTGCTAACGGCTCATTGTCTCTGGGACGGCAATTTCATATAATTTTCCAACAAAATTCCCTCAAACTGCAGTTTGGTCATATGGCTGTACATCGAGGAGTTACCATCAAGGAATTGGATGATGGGAAAATTGACACCGGAAAGCCCGATATTTCACATGGTAAAAACATGTAAAAGCCATGGTTTCCGGTTAAGATTTTCCCAACAAAACCAATCCATTGATACCAGCGATGGCTATGGATCACTGTCATCCCAATGAACAGGATGAATGGGATGAAGGCTTCGAAAATGGAACGCGGAAGCCCAACTTAAAGGTATGAAGAAAAGAAACATGATAAACTGGTTGGTGGTTTGGAACATGAATGGATTATGACTTTCCATTCAGTTGGGAATGAATCATAATCACTGACGAAGTCATATTTTTCAGAGGAGTAGGTATACCACCAACCAGTAAATTTCCATAAGATGTTGTAAAAGAATTGGATGTAGGATGATTTTCATAAGATGGCCCATTTACAATTTCTTTACTCACGTTTCCAATGGGCCAAAACATGAAAAAAGGCCCTATGATGTAAAAGATTTGGCCCATTTTCCCAGTAGGTCTGTCCAAAAACATCAGCTGTGTACACAACATGTGCCACTGCCCCTATCCCGTTTTCCCTTATTGAAACTGATCCAGAACTTGGATTGGGGAAACTCCCATTTTAAGAAACCCCAGGAAATACCAACCCATCATAATTACTCATCTACCGCTGGTTATATATATACATATTATATTTACAATATATATATAAAAGTGTACAGCATATGTATCTGAGTATATTTTTCCTGACTGTATATCCCAAAACATGCTGTTTGTTGCTTATGTAAATCGCCATTTGTTTATCATGATACCACTGGTTATCAGCAGAAACTGCATTCTTTCCGCACTTGCGCGGCCTTGCTAAGGAAGGAGTATTCGGTCGTCGTGGTAGAAGGTTTGGCTTTCCATGTTTCCATTGGACATACCGTGACGTACCAGTACCCTTGTTGATTCGTCATTACGAGGGGGTTGCTACCTAGTTGATTGGGGATTATTATATCTCACAATAGATATGTCCATTGACCAATCAGTATAATTAATGGGATGGAACATGTATATTTTCGGGCCATTGCTCATGTGAATTTACTGGAGGGTGATTCGTAACATTGAAATTACTGGCCAAACATTTCTGTGCGTCTGAAATGGGGCAATTCTCCCATGTTTTTATTGCCATGATAATGATGATCATAATCATAATAATAAGTAGAATGATGGTTCAGCAGTGGATTTTCGGGATACCTATTTCTGTCAAAAAGAAATACCATTTAGTTAGTTTAATGGAAAAAAAACGATTATTTACCTTTTACAAAAGGTGCTTACCAGTTCGCAAAGCCTCAAATCACCAGAGGGTATTGATCATACTGCTTGGCCGGTCCCCCTCAGCAGGTCGAGACACAGTTCTTCATGACAAAAATACACTGGTTTTTGCCAACCGCAAGATAGACAAGTAAGAGTCAAATGAATGTTACGGAACATGTATGAACATTCTGTATTCATGTGGTTTTACATGTGTGCATTTGTTCATGGATATGAACAGGTCTTTTCCATTATATATTTTACATTGATATGTCCAGTAGATGTTCATTTCCATTGTTTTTTTTCCATTAGATTCTCAACATGAGCTGCGAATTTATGTTCATTAATATCTTTTTGTTTGCTTGATATGCTTGATATGTCCTTTTTTTTATGGACATCCATTGGTCGGCCCACAGGTCATTGCATTTTCAGCTCGGAAAGTTTGTCGAAGCTGCTGAACTGCCTCGCTTCTTCGGCGAAGAGTGCTGAATCTGTGGCTTCAGAATCTGTGTTGATATACCATCCGGTTATTTAATATAGCCATGGAAAATCACCATGCTATTTTATGGGTAAACCATCTATTCTATGGGCCATCTATACCATGGCTATGTAACAAATAACCAGTGGGTAGTTCGGGGTTTCCATGGGTTTCCTAAAATAGTGGGTGGAAATAATGGGACTACAATGGTAAATTACCATGTGAATGTATATTAGGAATGATGGGAATATAAGATTCCATTATATCCATATTATTCCCAGTGTTGACTAGTTGGGTTTCATCCACCTCTTACCCTCCAGAAAATTAGCATGACGACCCTGCCAGATAGGGGTTGGAAGATTAGTTTTCACTATTTTTCCACTATATGTTTGGGGTTATTTGCAGGGTCTATGTTAATTTACCAGAGGGTAATGGGATATGTGATGTAACCGCAATTTTACATATATATATATATATAGAGAGTATATCAATATGTATATATATATAGTATATTATAGTATATCAGTATATATATATATATGTAGTATATCAATGTATAATGTATATATATATATATATCTACGTTGGCATTTCGCATATTTTTTATTTTTTTCCGTTTGTGTGAGTGTCTCGCTAGCGTCCTTAAAGTAGCCAGTTTGGTTCCAGCACCACTGCATAGTCAAAGCCATCGCTTTCCTTGGTCTTGCCCTCAGTCAGATTTGAGGCTAAAGAGCATCCAAATGATGCTTCCGTATCACATTTGAGTTTTCTCCACATCATAGCTTAATTTGATAGCAATTTAAGGTCATTTGCTCTTCCACCAGTCCAGGGGTCCAACGGTCCAGTAGTTCACCCATCGCTCTGTGCCCAGGCCCTGTCCAGCCGTTGCCTTCTGCGGTGCCAAGCCACATCTCCCCTTTGCAGGCCAGCCTTGACCGGGATCAGGATGACTGGGAGCAACGATGTGCCAACTTGGACTTTAATAATTGTAAATTGGCTGAAAATTCCTGAAATAGCCCATGATCAATGCCACTCAATTGCTATTTACACCATCATTGCTGCCCCCTGTTTGCCCAAAGAAGCTCTCGGCTTGGTGACGTCACATGGTTCCTGCG
Source organism: Cladocopium goreaui (assembly GCA_947184155.2). Classification (NCBI taxonomy): domain Eukaryota; class Dinophyceae; order Suessiales; family Symbiodiniaceae; genus Cladocopium; species Cladocopium goreaui. Next base: position 14,181 of record CAMXCT020004013.1, on the reverse strand, counting down.
GTCCTTGCGGTCATTGCGCGTGGAGTCAGGATGGCGGATCAGGAAGGAGTTGCTCAGCCGGCGGCACAGCCAGAGCTGCCAATCGGCGAGCCGGAAGCCTTGCAGCCTGCAGCCCCGCTGGAGGAAGAGCAGGCCCAGCATGTGGAGGACTTCTTGGCCCAGGAGCTTGAGGAGGCTGATGTGCAGTCCTTGGCCCAGCGGTCCCAGCGGTCCCACTACCAAGATCCCCTCGTGGAGGCCGCGTTTGACCACAACCAGCGGGCGCAGCGCGAGATCGTGGAGAGCGTCAGCACTCTTCTGAGCCAGCAGCCCGCCATGAGCGCAGAACTCCTGATGCTGCGCCAGGAAGACATCCAGAAGTTCTCCGTGACGATGACCCAGGCTCCGGCTGGCTTCCGCCGCCGGTATGACACAGGGGTCGACTTTAGCTGGGCTCTGGCCGGGTTCAACTTCGTGGTTGGCTCCTTTTACAGGGGCGGCATCAGAACCCATGAGTCGCAGTCAGAGATCTGCGCCTGTGCCTCGTCCCAGATTTTCGCCAGCAAAGCTTTATAATTAATGATGGTTCGTTTTTCAATCATTTTCCTATAACTCAATGACAACTCTTTTTTTGATAAACGGAAATAATGTAGTTGATGTGCAGTTGATGATATTGGTGCCATCCGCTATCCCGCAAACTGAGACCTGAAGCTGACGGATGGCGCCTTGGTCGACCAAGCCCGAGACCTACTTCGGAGGATCCCGGTCCTGAGCTCCATCCCCCGGATTTGGGTCAGGGTGCCTTCTTTGACGTTTAGTACACAATCATTGCAGTTTGTTTGGTTGCTGCCTTCCAGGTCCATATATTGCTAATTTCCCCCAGTTTGTTAGGTCGCTGACTTCCAATATTGGTCCGTTTTCCATTGTCCCAAATTTCAACCACCAATGCTCATGCAACCAGGTCGCTGGTGCTGTCCAAGAGCTTCTTGAGCAGTTCACCGAAGCAGAGGCTGGTGCAGGTGGCGTGTTCAATTGCCCCATCCTCCTCTACCCCTGGATGATGAACGGAGCTGCGCGGGGGTACAACCTTCGTGAGCAACGGGACTGCGTGGGCAAAAAGCTGAAGCCGGCTGTTGATTTTTTGAAAGAATTGGTGTTCCCAATACTCTGATCAAACTTATTGATTATCAAACAGGTTATCATTGAAATTTATCATTTGTCGGCTATGTTTTCTTCGACCATGGCAGGGCGCTGATTGGGCTGGATGGGCATTGCCAATGTCTGCAGAGGGCAACCTGTTGCACGTCGCCCTCTACTGCAGGGACGTCCTGAAGTTCGCTGAGGCCTTCTTGGATCGGACCCAGATTGGGGTGCAACGAGTGGCCCCTAGGTCCTTGGATGCTTTGGCACAGGGGGAGGAAGGGGCGCTCAGTGTTGAGGATGGCAACAGGAGGATCTTGGGCCAAAGCTTCTTCCTGCGTGGGTTCGCCACAGTGCGCGAGATGCAGGAGGCGACGGGGGTCCAATATGCTGTGACATCTGGCCAGACATTGCGGAACGAAGACCTGGCCATGCTTCACCGCCTTGATCGTGGAACCCTCCAATTCTTCAACTATGGCGCAGTTCCTGGCCCCGGTGCCCGCAGTGTGTGGGTTACTGCAGAAGGCGGCGGTTGGTTCTACGTTTTGACTTACAAGGAGGCACAGGTGGCACAGAGCCGCTACGTGACACCGACTTGGGTCTTGCAGGCCGGGGCCAAAGCATGTTTGACTTTATTAAATAATAATCCAACAGCAGACATACTATGAGAAATGATGATCGATGTTGAATTTGTAAATAATCTGGGGTGGTGTTAGCATAGTCAAATAGTACTTTTTGTTTCTTTGAAGTTGTGATCTTGAACCCAAAAAAATCGGCCATAATCACATGATTTATAGCGTTTATCCATATAATCCATTATCAATGTAATCCCAAAACCCAAAAGCCTCTGACCCATGGCAATTTTTCAATTCGTGGGATATTACTTTTTACTAAAATAATCCATCAATAATAATGGATCATAATGAATGGTATCATATTTTGATAGGATGACAAGTCATTTGACCCAATGTGGGAGGAACCATCAACCGAGTACGATGTAATAAGGAAGACCTGGTCACCCAGCAGCAGGAATTATCAGTCACTGTTGTTACAAGAATCCGTTCCCATTTCTGGTGCCCATCAATCTGAATTGCAACCAGTTTAATTATGAATTGTTCAATCATAATTTGCTCAAACAACGTGTAAATATATGTTATATAATTAATATTATGAAATTATGAATGAACAAATCATAATTAGTTCAAATGATTTGGTAAATCAGCTGTTCAATATAAGATGATTTGCTGAACATCATAATGTGACCAATATTTCTTGTAAGGCTGTACTTAAGCAAATCACCTCACAGCATATGGGGGTCCGTAGCCCCCCTCCCGTGTGAGGTCCTGAGCGCTCAGGACCTTGTACCACCTAGAGGTGACTATCTTAACTACAGATGAAAAAAAATCCAACTAGGGGGTTACAAGGTCAAACGGCCTGCCCCAATCTACGCTGGGGTGAGGAGGTACAAGGTCCTGAGCGCTCAGGACCTCACAGGGGATGGGGGTTGGTAGCCCCCCTCCTGTACAAGGTGATTTGCTTAAGTACAGGTGGAAAATTAAAAATATTCAGGATGGGAATTCATTCGGTTTCCTTTTCAGTAGTAGGCTTGTACCACGTACCCATTTGAAACTTTGGGGTCATCTCCGCACAAACAGAATCAGCAGCCAGCATTCCTTTCCCCAAATTCCAAGGTTCGCTTTGTGGGCAATCACCACTGCTAAGGCTAATCAAATGTAGGTCAAAGCTAATCTCATTGCTGCTCCCCACCCTCTTCCTGGATCTTCTCTTCTGCCAAAACCATTTCCTCTTCAATCTGAATATCCCTCACAAAAAGATCATCGCAATCACAATCGTTTGAGATGCAGTTCAATGCTGATCTGTCTCGCCTCATGTAAAGGCAAGTCATGGCATATACTTAAAATGATTGGTGATTCAACATAATATAATCAGAACTAAATAATGACTAAGCCGATTCAAAGTTACTGATTCAGAAACTTCTTCCAGTAGCACAGGTAATGGAACCGAACTTCCTCTTTGTTGATGCTAGCATGGAAGGCTCAAAAATTGCAAAATACTATTTGATTATCTTAACTGCAGGCCAGTAATATTGGTAAATTTGAAACATGCCAATGTTATCACAGGAATGTGTGTGAATATTTGTTTTGATATTTAAACATTGTTTACCTGAGACAATGACCCTGCTGCAGTGCGAATGCTTCAAGGGGGACTTTGTCGACGAGGAGTGGCATTGCAGGCCAGGATCACGCAGGGAAGTCACGGTGGTGTGGACCGGAGCTACTTCTGAAGAGTTTGATTTGCTCTGGGATGGCATGGCAGTGGAGGCTTTGTAGTATAAGTTGAAGCGTTCTTATTTATCATTTCATTTTTTGGGGGGGGTGGGGACTGGCTGTATTGCTGCACCCTATTTAATAATAAGTTTAAGGTTTGGGAATAAAGACTGTGTAAATGTTGTGTCCATTTAATGCGGTCAGGGCCCAATATCTCTGATCGTATCATTGTTTAAAATTCAACCATGTTTGCATTCAGCCATTCTGAGGACCGTGCGATGGTGGCTCGGCATGCGAACATCAACAATGTCTTAGCCATGAGGTTGACGCGCATGGATGATGCTCGCGGGAGGCCGTTCATGGTCCACTTGGCCCGATGCAATCGGTGGCCACGCGGCCTCGATCTTGGCATGATGGACAGCGGCAACAGGGGCCCTGACTACTGCTTCAGCACTTTCAGGGAGAGTGGCAGCATGGATGATGCTGTGACCGCTCATCAGCGTCGTGGCAACCGTGGTGGTGGTGTCCGACCTGGTGGATCTGGTGATGGAGATGGATGGGGCCAACGTCAAGGACAAGCTCAGTGGGGCCAAGCTGCGCCTCAGGCACAGCAACAGTGGGGCCCAGCTCAGCCACAGACACAGTGGTGGCCACCTAGCACTGTGCATTTTGGACAGTCAACTGTTCCACCTGCCAGTGCTGCTCCTGCTGCGCAGACCCCCACACAGGGCCAGCCACAGGGCCAGCCACAAGGCCAGCCACAGGCCGCACAGGGCCAGCCACAGGCCGCACAGGGCCAGCCAGCGCAGGCGCAGGCGAAGCCCGCTCCGCCACGCCCTCCCCAGAATGATGGCGGTTGGGATTCCTGGAACTTGAACTGAGGTCTTTGATTTTTGGATCCTGCAGTGATAGTGCAGATTTGCAAGGTGGATGCAGTCCTGTTGAAAAAATCATATTCGATCAATGACCGTGTTTCAAAGTCGAATCAAGTGTTTTTTGTTTGTGGGACTTTACACCATGCTTTTGGACATGGATGGGCTGGGAATTGCGCTGCCGACCACATGATTTTGCAGTCGCATGTCCAGCGGTCCTGCGGTCCATCTTCCACAAACGAAATCGACAAGATAAAAGTACGCTGCGGCTTTGCAGTCAACTTTGTAGTCAGACCGTGAAAGAAAGTAGGGTTACTTCTTCGTTTTGAATCATTCATCGGTTTTTGCCTGCCAGGCCTTGCCATCCAACGCGCACAGAGGTGCACACCAGTGGGAAGGTTGTCGCGATAGTTGGTTGGCTAAAATGACAATTCATAATAGGGAAACATCGTCAGAGTCAGAAGATATTTTTTAGCCTTGATGCATACCCACAGAGAGCAGACGCAATTCAGATGGTCATCTATCATGAACTAATCAATCATGAACTAATCAATCATAAGTTGAATAGTTGTGAAATTATATTATCATATTAATATAACTGATGTAAGTTATATCAGATCTATAATATATATTAAATTATATTATTTATATATATATATATTGCCATGGTCTTGTTCTTGAGTCGAAACCCTTTATGACACATTTCGCTTCCCGCTCACCTGCATCAGGTCCTGCGGTCCCAGCGGTCCTTGCGGTTGACTTCGCTGAAGAGGCAAAGCATGGGGTAACAGGGTGTAAGGGATAAACATTAAACGGAGCCATTTCTTTCGCAGTTGAGTTCAAGTCCATGTCAGCATTGCAAGTGTGTTGTCACATCTTGATTGCACCCAATGTGGATGCATTGTTTGCAGGACCCATCACATCGCCGCCTTCTACGGCTTGTTTTGCTGCTGGCGGTTGCGATGGTGGCTCAGGCTGAGGAGAAGCCACACAGCTTCAAGAAACAAGCTTTCATTTCCAGGATTGAAAACCGCTTCTCATGCCTAGGCTTGGGGGAAGTTTTTTGCAGAAAGGTGCAGATTGGAAGTTGCAATTCCAAACGCCAGTTTGAAACACAAGCCGCAAATGCCAGAAGGCTTGTAAGGAACGCAGAGGAAATCATGCAGGCATTGCTGTGTGATCTGTCAGAACGGTCCAAGTCTTGGGAGACCACTTTCAATGCAGACTGTGCCTGCTCTTGGTGCAACTCCAACCGGGCGCCTGACACAGTTGTTTGATTTATGTCAATTTAGTGTCTTCGTTCCTCACAGTGATTTCAGCTTCATCCATGTTGCTGTCAAGTCACTCTAATTAAGTGCTGAACTTCTTGCAGCAATCAATTATTCGCTAGTTTGGCCGTGCAATATGGCCGGACACTCCATTGTTTGTGTTCTTGTGTGCAATCAGACCTTTTAGTGCAGACATTGAAAGAGCTCAAGATTGGCAAATTAGGAGCAACAAAGTGGCGCCCTTGGTGTGAAGTTGCCCGCTTCTGCCCATGTTTCGAATGCTTTTTGCAGTTGATGTGGCGCATTGGTGATTTCAGAAACTGGTGCGTCTTTAAAGCGGTTGCTTTCCACTCAATGTCTTGGCCCGGCCTCTCTTAGTGCTTTTTCGGGTCCTGCGGTCCTTGTGGTCCATGCAGAGATTCTAAACTGGAGAAACAGCTACTCAGCTACAGAAAAATTATTCAATTCATTTAAACCAGGTTTTGATTTCGAGTCCTTGTTAAGCCATGTGTCGAGCACCAGTTTGGTTCAGCCGGCACTTCTAAGGTGACCACTGCATGCAGGCACCTTTTCTTTGAGGCGGCAGACTTGCGCTAGCAATTGATTGAATTTGGCATTGAATTTGATTTGATAATTTGCTTGGAGTTCTCAGCTCCAGTCAGTGATTATGACATGAAGGCAGTCCCCATTTCTGGCAGGCCTCAGCCGCTGCCCCATTCCAGCTCGGCAACGTACCCGGAGGTGCAGGGCTAAGACATGGGCATGGTCAGTGCCATCCAACATTTGCAATCCCATGTTCTCCGCTAAATAATAGTGTGTGTAGGCGGGCGATTTTAATCTCAAAGTGATGCAGGGCTGTTTGTTCACGGCAGCTACCCGCATGAACACTACCCAAAATCCATTCCACACACCGCACAGGTATTAGCTGCTGTGCTGCTGCCCAGCTCCTGCCTCAAGGCCTGGAGCAGCTATCATAGCTCGATTGTCTCATTCGGTGGCAACCTAGATTCAAAGCATTTTAATCACAGTGGTTTCATGCGATGACAATTTACTGCTGGCTACATCTTTGCAAATCTGCTGGTCCAAGTGTTCCTGCGGTCCTTCAAGCTGTTTGAAAAGATAAATTTCATATTCGATGCAGTTTCCAGACAACGTGGGGTCATCAAAATTATTATTTGACTTACCGTTAGCAATCTTGGGAATTCAGACAGCATTGGCATGACAAACTTTGGCGCACAAACTTTTTTTGATGGGCAAGACCGATCTTGGAGCTCGTTGGGGCATAAAACCTCCAAAAGGAGCCCGCACTGGCATCAAACCTTCAAGGCCTGTGAAAGGCAATGGTCGTGGGAGAGCCAGTGTCAAGCCAGCTTCTTCTCGAGCTGGGCAAGCTGCAGCTGGGAGTGATCATCCAGCAGTAGCTGTCACAGATGCCTCAGAGACCCTTGCTGAATCAGTGGACCGAGACTGGCAACTCGTGGGTTTGGCTGCGGACTCATCCACAGCACATTTAGCTGCACACCAAGGGACTGATGCTTGTTCATCTTGTGCACGTTGCAGGCAGGTGTTGGCAAGGGGTTGAAATTGTTTGGCCAAAGCGTTGCATCCACAGTTTTTCTTGCTTGGGATGCCCTGAAAGGCTCCTGAAGTTTCAAAAGAAATGGGCTTCTGTTGGTAGCTTGCGGCATAAGTGTTGGGGCAAACCAGTGCAAACTATTTGGCTTGCCGAGCGGCCAGCACGTCGTGAGGGACCATGGGCTATAGGATGCCTCTTTTGTGCGCATTTGATGAGCGTGCTCGCAAAAGATCCAGAACAGCGCAAGCGATTGTTGACTGATTTGATTGATTGAAGCTTTTTTTGGTGCTAGAAGATGCAAGCTGCAGTAAACTGATTGGATGTTTTCACAACCACTTGCAGCCAAGGCTAGGCAGCCGACTATCCACGAAATGGGGGGCTTTCGAAGTGCGTTCCAGGACAAACGTTTTTTCTTTGTTAATAAGAGTTTTTGACTAATAAACCCCGTGATGATTATTGACTAATATTCTGCGCCAGCATTCCCAGAGGCTTTCAGTGCCTAATGCCCTTTTCTGTTGTCTACTTCCCCCCCTTTAGGAAGTGTATGCAATCCAGCTGCATTCATCAGCATTCGCGTGGAACTGTTCACCGCATTGCGACGAATCTTTTTCTGGAGCCAGACAGACCTGTCAGTGAGCTCCTTCCATACGACATGGATGACCAAACACTCTTCCGGGGCTCAGTGCCACAGGCTTCAGATTGGCTCCGATCATGGAGCGCCTGCAGAAACGCCAGCAGCTTTCTGAAGGCAGAGAAGCATTATGAGACTGAGGATTTTAAGGGCGCAAATGCAGTGTTACCCGCAGGAGTTTCCTGTTTGCAATGGCAACTGGCTTCCTTTCCTTGTTGCATATAACCCATCCCTAAGTGGCACAACACAACTACAATTATTAATTATTGTAATTTAATAATAATCTATTATTGCCCAAGATTTCATCATAGTAACTGATTGAGAATATCAGAATGCAAGTCAGTGTGATGCCCAAGGCCTGTCTCGGATGATTCAAGTCATGGCTTGGGTCCTGCGGTCCCAGCGGTTGAAGCGGTTGAAGGCTGCGGCAAGTATTTCCATATCAGTCGATGATCGAGCTGAATTTCGTCTGGTTCGCTACAGGTGCAGCTATGATTCCCCAGAGTCCTTTGCTGCAGCATGTTCAGAGGAGGAAAAGCTTGACCTGCCTTTTCTCAACTCTTCTTCCAAGTTGGAGGACTGGTGTGCACTCAAAGCCCCGGTTCATGATGGGGTGCTTGCAGTCATTCGATCTGGTGGAAACGTGAAATCAAATACAATTGCGTCGCACGATGCGGACAAAAGTGAACGCATGGCCCAAACTGTCATGGAAGCACTGAGACAGAGCTGTGCTGATGTTGACAACAACGTGGACGAGGCCTTGTTTGATGAGATTTGTCGCAAAGTCCAACATTACGTTTCTGACCAGGGAGGTAGTGCCCACAAATGCGGTCAGTTGCTGTCTAGGAAGGCAGAGCTCTGCAACTTCGTTTGGGTGAGTTGTGACGTTGCTCATCAAGTGAGGATTGCAAGTAAAGATCCTCTCCATGCCAATGACCATTTCAAGCAACAATGGGATAGACTCTTCAATGCCAAACACGCACTGATCCCTGACATTCAGAATTCAGAAGTGTGGAAGTCAAGGTTGATCTCAGCCCAAAAAGCTCTCCTCCGCGCTCAAGCGGTTCATGCCGTCCATGCGGTCCCTGCAGCCCCTGCGTGTTCTGATGCTTCGGTCATGCTTGAAGTGGATAAGGTAATGCACACATTCTCTTTTGCGAAGCAGAGATTTGATTCTACGGCGGTCCCCATGATGAAGTATTGCTGCATGCTGAGGGCCACTGCCGCTGTCTGCGCGATGCAAGCGGCAGATGTGCCTTGCTGCTCATGGCCTGTAAGTTGAGAATTTTCAAGGAACACCTCTTGCTTTCTTCATTTCATCTTTTTCGTTCAGGGTTTGAAGCCCACTGCCACGCGTCTAGTGAGGAAAGAGGCTCCAAAGAAGTCCGCGCAAGGGCCCAAGCAGCATTGCAAGACATGACGCCCAAAAACATGTTTCGATGTGGGTTAACCTGTGATTATTCTACAGAGTGCCTCGCTTTTCTCCGGGAGAATTTCGATGTAGATGATCCAGACCCCGCTCAGACTTCTGGAATAGTAGATGCCTTTTGCCAAAGGATGCGGCTCTTGTTTGTTGAGGGCTACGTGCTGGGAGATGCCAAGCAAGTTCCACTGGCTTCTGACGGTCAAAATGGCCGCTCAATGACGCAAACGGTTTTTGAGCAGATAGAGACACCAGAGCCGAGCCTTATCAGCAGTTAGATATGCCTGAGCATAGGCCGTAATCACAGAATAGTATTATTATGTTCTCTTAGTAGCAAACGATCGAGGAGAATCAGATGCCCTTCAACCTCTATTGCACTTCAAATTCAACTTCGGCCTTGCCGCTTACTTAGGATATTTTATGGTTCCAAAGTACATTACCTCTGCACTCGGGCCTCCATTCAAGATATCCGCAACATCATGGGCGAAATGAGGGAGATTGTTGCTGACATGCTTGAGAGGGTGCAGGTAGACCTGACTGGTGATGAGCTTATTCACAAACTGATGGCTTTTGACTTGCCGCAGTGGGGAGACGCAGCGAAACGGCCAAGTCTTTCTAGCGCTGCAGAGGGCCTAGCCAAGATCCTGAAACTCAACCAGCGGTTGGTCAGAGAGTTTGCGGATTGTGCCAAGATGCTCTGCAAACTTCAGCAAGCAGCCAACATGAACTCATGAAAGCTCCCAAACCGCCAAGCTTGGGCCTTGGTCCTTTTGCCTGAATGGCGGTGCAAGTTTTTTCCAAAGCAGTCTTTCAAGCACATGACCGACCTTGCGTCTATGATTGTTTTTTACTTGGGCTTGAAAACGAATACCACGACTCTTGAACGCAATTTGGGAGAGTTATGCCGCCAACTGGCTGCCCATTCGGGGCCGGGAGATGAAGGTGGTCGCACAATGGCTGCTGTTTTGGAAGTGGCGCTAGACGGACCCAAAAGCGCGAGAGAACTCTTTGAATCCTCGCACAGCCAGTCTGGGCAGCATCAGCTTGCACCTTCTCATTTTGCCCGTTCTTGTGCAAAGATGTGGGTCCATTGCTTCGGCAGGCGCTTCCAGTACAAATATAGTTTCAAGCACCAAGAGGGGCCTGCTAAACCACGTGCTGCCCTGAAAGGCAGCGCGCGCAGTTCGTTTGCAAATTTTCAGCGAAAGCACGGAGAGGCCATGAGTAGTTTGAACAAGGCTGGAGAGAAAGTTCAAAAGAGAGGGCTGGCTGTGCCTTCTTTCATTGAAGGGATGGCATTGCCATTGCAGCCACCGGCTCCGTCAGCTTCTCTGTTCGAAGGCACACGTTGGTCAACCAGCACTTCAAGCAGTTCCGGTGATCCAAGTTCATCAAGCAGTGCAAAGCGCAAGCATCCCAGCTCATTGTTTCGGGAGCATACAGCCCGAAAAAGACAACGAATCTTGCTGTCCACAAGAAGAGCAGCATGTTTTGTTTATTGTGTTGCCCAAGAAGTGCTGCAAGAGTTTTTTGCCCATTATGTTGAACTGAACTAAGTTATTTGTCAGCGATTTGAACCCTGTGCGCTTACTAGTTGTGCAAGCACAGATATCATGACCGACAGGACATGAGCAAGCAGCTTCAAGACGAGGAGCAGGAGATATGCCATATGAGCCAACTGCTGCGAAATCAGGTGGCCTTCTTCCTCCGACCAACCCAAATTTGCCAATCCATTTGGTGCGGGCCAAGACATGCAAGGTGGCACAGCTGTTCAAGCTACAGGACCCCAAGGCAAGCAGTTTGAAATTGCCTTCTGGTTGTGTGAACGTAGCTCTCATCTCGGTTTCGGATGCAGACCTTTTTGTGGTGGAACAGCTTTCCGACTTAGACTTGAAGACGGAGGACAACCCTCAATGGGTTCCTTGGTGTGCAATGAGCTTGGGCTTTTCATGCGCAAATGACGAACTGCTGCGTCAAATTAAACTAGTTTTTGTGTTGCTTGCATCTCAATGCGTAAACTTCTCCTTGCTCAAGATTGTTTTGGGTTTAGCAGTAGCGTCAAGCCACTTCTTTGATGTTGCCTGCATACCTTCGGAGATGGTTAGATGACTGGGGCCCAAACATGCGGGCTCGTGTTCAAGCAGCCCTTCAGTTGCTGTCCTTGAGTTGCCCAGCAGACAACTTGCTTGACCACGGCAAAAAGCTGTTTGAATCCCAGCCCCTGCGAGTTGGCACAGATTGCAGCGGGGTAGAAAGCCCAATCCATGCTTTGAGGGCCATGGCTGTGCAACATAGCCACATCTGGAGCTGTGAGAGTGGACCTGCCCCGCGCAAGGTGATCAGTGCCAATAGTCCTCCTGAACATGCCCTGTATACCGATGTCCTGAACAGTGCAGAGGAGGTTGTTCCGTACATTGACCTCTATGTTGCTGGCTTCAGCTGTAAGCCCTTTTCAATGCTTCACGTGAACACGAGGCTTCTTGAAGAGGACCAAGCAAAGATCTTCTACTCCGTAGTCACCAGGGTACGCAAGTCTCAGCCCGCTTCATTTGTTTTGGAAAACGTTCCAGGAATACAGCGCTGCATGGATGAAGTGATGCAGACGTTGAGGGATTTGGGTTACATGGTGGTAGTTCACCTGCTCAATCCCACGGATTTAGGTGAGCCCGTCAGCAGGCCGCGCTACTATTTTGTAGGAGTTCGACAGGATGTGGCCATTGTTGGTGAAGAAGTGGCTCAAGGCATGTACAACCATATTTGGCAAAGGTTGAAGAGCTCCAGCGGTCCTGCGGTCCCACTTGGCAAGAGGCTCTTGCCTGCAGAGCACAAGCTTGTCTTGGAAAACCAGTCCCTTCGCCAGCAAAGGTGGGAAGATGCCAAAGCTGCAAACTTTGGTGGCGACAGTAGGTCGCAGAAATGGAAGCAGCGCCATGCAGCCTGGCAGTTGGAGCATGCTGAGAGCCAGATCCAGCCAGACCCAAGCAGGCCAAGCCCTGATGAACTTTTTCTTCACCTACCACGTGAGCGTGATGTGTGGAAGAACTTGCTGACGGACAAGAGCATGCCTAGACTGGCAGTTGCTGACTTGTCCCAAAGTTTGGGCCGTGTGCCTTTGCGATCTGATTGCACACCTACCATCACCCCTGGGTCCCACGTGGTTGTGTCTGAAGCTCGGAGAATGTTAGCTCCCATGGAAAAGCTCTTGCTACATTGCCTGCCAGTGCACACCATGTCCTTTGAAGGCATAACCGATGCTGAGTTGGAGGACATGGGTGAGAACATGATGCATCTCCAGACTGTGGGAGTAGCAATGTTGGTTGCCATCGCCCTTGTGGATTGGGCCCAGCCTGGGTCTAGATGCGGGAGATTGCCACAAGAAGGCAACATGGTTCTTGCGGTCCATGCGGTCCCTTCGGCCCCCATGCCAGCAGCAAGAAAGAAATCACTGACTGCGGCAGAGAAGAAATTAGAAAGGCAGCTCCGTGAGCGATTCGGATTGAAGGTTGGCATCAAAAGAAGAGTGAAGGTTGACGCCTCAAGGCTAAAATCCCAGAAGAAGGTGAAGCTTCCCTGCTTACCTTTGCACAAAGCGTGCCTGCGTGGAACACGCTGGGCAGGCTGAGTGTTGAATTCGTTTTCATCTAATTCAGAGGCACTGTGAAGGTTCTTTCTGTCAGCGCCTGCTAAAAATTGAGGTGCTTCGAGGTGTTCTTTGAATTCTCTTTCACATTTGCTAGTACATGACCTGTTGTTGTTAGCTGAGGTTGCTAGCTTGCTCCAATGCTACGCCAAGGGCTTGTGCATTGCCTGTCGGGCAGATGTTGAAGTCGCTACCCGTCAAGCTTGGAAGCTGGATCGGTTCTTGTGGTTTCGATCTGCTCTGCGGAGTAGATCTTTTCAACTTCAGATTGGTCCTGCGGTCAATCGGCTCCTTGACTCCTCTTAAGCAAAGTTACGTTGTTTCATTGGGCTGCCGAGTGTTTATTATTAAGCCAAGCCTCGGCAGTTATTCTTTGATGCTAGTTCCACCTGAAAGGTCATATGCCATTTGCAGTGCACTCAAAGCATGTGCCAAATCGGAGGGCTCCAGGTGGACTGTAGTTGCAGGGGAGAGCAACTCCAAGAGGGGCAAGACTAGCTCAGTGAAGACATTGAGCTCAGTCGGTGATGTTCTATCTTTTATGCGGTGCATCAGAACATTGAAACAGACACGTGGAATCTCAGGTCGTTTCAACACATCGCAGCTCAAATGATTCCAGCCTGTAGCAAAAAGATGGAAAAAGATCTCTTCATCCGGCTTGGCTGTTTTCTCGATTTTGCGTCAAAAACAGCCCAGAATCACCCCAAGCCAATACACCTCCAGTTTTCAAAGACCAAGGGCGTAATGAAAGGGGATTTTCCCCTCCAAATACCAAAACTCAGGAATCGTACAATTGGGAAGCTTTCTCTCCTCTCAATCCACCTCCGGTTTTCGAAAACCAAGGGCGTATTGACCTGGGCATTGCCCTTCTCAATACGCCCTCGGTTCTTAAAAACCAGTGCCACGCCGCTTATAGCTTCAGAATTTTTGAGGATTTTGCATCTTCGCATGGCTTAGTGGATCTACGCATGATTTAAGTGCATCTTCGCATCAATGTCATATTTGTATAAATATGTATAATTATGTATATATATATATATATTATATGTATGTATGTATATGTATATGTGTATATGTATACGTATATACGTATATGTATATGTATATATATATAATATATATATATATATATATGTAAAAATGCGCATACTATGTATAATATCTCTGTCGCACGTGTGAAGCATGCATCTTTATGTATCTCTATGTATGAGTATGTGCATATGTGCATGCATATTCATAGAATGCATGTAAAACTACAAAAAACTTACAAGTATGTAAACGTGTGTGTTGACCTCCAACACCTGTGAGGCCATGCCTCCAACACCAGTGGAAGCCCTCCAACACCAGTGGAAGCCAAAAAAGCA
>CAMXCT020004012.1:19034-48060 GCA_947184155.2 Cladocopium goreaui | reverse complement strand
ATTAATTATACTAAACTGCTTAATACATATATATATATACATTATAATAATAAGAATAATAATAATAATAAATATAAACATAAATAAATATAAAATATGCACATGTGTATATATATATATATTTATATATTATAATAATTAGTGATTGATATTGTAGAACTATATGATGTACTACACATCTTTCCTAACCTCGCTGGTAACCCCAAGCTCCACCGTTCCTCCGGGTGCCATTCAGCACGAAGATCGACTCGCGCACGGGATGCGCTTCCAACGAACGGAGAGGGAAGAGTTCCATGGCCCCCACTGACATGAAGTGCAGATAATTCCTCCATGGCGAATTATGTGAACGGATTTTTTTCACTAGGACGTCTGGGGAACAGGATGAATCCAAGCCTCTAAAAAGGCTGATTTCGCGGCCATCAATCGTGGTGATGTAGTCTTCAATATGATGATTGAACCATGATGGTGAAATCATTGGATATGCTGGGGATGTAACAACATACTAAAATTGGAGATGTAACGAAATTAAACCTGGTGACTTAATGGGATAATATTGGGATATATGTACCATCATAATCCTTCATAGGCCTTGGGACATCATGGGGATTTATAACTGGGAAAATCCCAGTGACGTGACTCTGGATGCAATCCATGGCTCAGTACCCCAGGATCTCCAACCTTTCCCCTGCACCAAAGAGCTTCCCAAAAAAGGGTATGTTCCCGGTAGAAGTGGCAATTTGCAATACAGTGATATTTCACATTCTATAACATTCTTATCATCTTATCTCCAAAAACACAGCCCAGGGGTTTTGTAATCCGGGTTGACATCACTCCGCTATTTCCCCAACATCCACACCATTCCACCAGGTCGCAGCGCACGAATTTCTTCCGCCAACTCTGGGGCGTGCTTTTCGATGAGCCGTTCCGGGTCGTTCTGGGACATCATCCAGAAATGGTCCGCTCCCTGCTTCGCTCGAATATGCGGCTTCTCGAACCTCGAGAGTTGGCCATGGCCACAGAAAAAGGGGCAACGGTCTGGACACCAAAAAATGATTGTGCATCTTTGCTTGAGACAAACCAAAAACGTAACAAAAACAGTCCGGTTTTTGGGGATCCATTAGTTTGGGTCACACCCATCAACTTGGCCCTACCAGTCCACATTCACGGCATCGGCAATCTAACTTTGCAATGAAAACTCCCCCATGCTCACTTGATGCTCCCACGAAAAAATGGCGGGCATCCCCGGCCCTGTTTTAGCAGAGAGTAATTGGCACCAGTCTTGAAGCCCGGGTATTGGCAATGGTAAACAGTAAACAGCATGCAGATACGAAATTCGATTATTCTCCACTGGTTCCTTGCTGAACTGGTGCTTGGAAGTTGTTCCAGAAACCAGTTAGGGCACCCAACTTGGTTCCTGCGAGGTTTGTGGATAAAATCCCTTTCCTATTATAGTAGATTATATTAGTATTTGCCGAGATGCAGCCCAGAAGATGTTTGGTTTTCATAGGCAAAAACTCGTGCGTGCTCCCCCAAAAGATCTAAATTTTGTCTCTGTGGGGATCATCACCCAGGCACGGAGGAAAATCATGGAACATCTTAGATATTTTCCTTAGATAATCTGTGGGGATCATAAAGTCATGATGATTTATGTTAGTTATTTAGTTTATATCCCTATTGTTGCTGGGTTTAGTCATGTTTAGTCCCATTTATGGCTGGTAAATCCCTGATGGAGGCTTGAACCACTATTGTTGCAGTGTGGTGCCTCCATGTGCCTCCCAGTTTCTCAATTTGTTTATAAACCGCAAGCCAGAGGGAGCCTGGAGTTACACCAACTTTGCCATGAGATGGTTGGATCATCCCCATACTGTAGTAGTGATGATGATGATGATGATGATGCCAATGCCGATGCTGACAGCATCAATGGCCCAAGGCGCATTGAGGATTGTTTCTGTTGGAGAAATCTGCATTTGGTTGAATCCAAAATTTTGATGGTGAAACCATCATTTCTGATCCTGAGATCCCCATTTTTGTTGGTGAAAATCCAATTCTTTTAGTCAAATCTCCTATATTTGCCGGGTAAACCACACTTTTTCATCATGAACAACTCGAATTTTCTGAGTTTAAACATGCGATTTTTGGATGTTCCAAATGGTAATTTAACATAGCTATTGAAAATGGCCATAGAAATAGTGGATTTTCCCATTAAAAATGGTGATTTTCCATAGCAACAATGGATTTTGGGGTGCTCCAAGCAACAGCGCCTGGATGGCTCCCCAAAGGTGCACCTGGTATTGCCGCGCGCTGCAGGGACCCTGGCTACCCTCCTCCAGGTAGACGGGCTCCACATCCGTCCTGGGCCATGGCCATATGTTGTGTCATGATTGAACATGTTGTATAACATGTCAGAGTATATTATATTATATTATTATATCTATGTTATATTATGTTATATTACGCTATGTTATATATATATTATGCTATGTTATATTACGCTATGTTGTGTTGTATTATGTTATATAAATGTATGTGTGAATATGTGTTTTGGATGATTAAATATAGCTCAACATGGCTGAACCATGCATAATATGCCTTAATATGGCTTAACTGATAGATGTCGGGGTGAAACGAAAATATGGAAAATTGCAAATATGAATAAAACTGAATATCACAAATCAATGCCGAATATTGAACCAAAATTGGGATCATCGATAATTACCTTGTATTCAATATCATGTTCATAGTCCAATCATGTAAGTTGATGTGCTGCTGGGGTGCACATCCAAGTAATGTCAACTCCGCATCGCCTTATTCATATGGCTTAACTTACCCATAGGATCCATGGTGCTGCTATATATGGTGACATGGATCCCATCAATATACCCCAGTCATGTTAGCATATATATATATATATATATATACCATACATGGATCCTATGGGTTATAGATGGCTGAACCGTGAAGTTTTCGGCTGATCTCCCACCACAAAAAGGTACCGACCGCACCGAGGCGCGGCACGATGAAGACCTCGGCGACTTTCGGGTCCCAGGTCCGCCAGGGATGCGTCATCATCATCCGCACGAAGTACTTGGAGGCCGAGAACTCGTGCCTTCGAGGTGTTTCACAAAACTTGCTGAAAAAAAACGTGCCATATTTAGGCACTTTTTTAAGAAACGTTCTGCATCAGAAAGTGTATCACATGGACATGTGAAGATTAGTGTATACACTTACTATATGAAAATTAGTGTATAAGTCTGCATAAGATTGTATAAGTAAGTCCGTATAAGCCAACTATAGACATGATAAGCTCACCTGAACAAGTAGATCGAGAAGGCATTTGTTTGGTCTTGACTCACTCATCGCGAGTATTACATACGCTGCAAGAGAAAAGTCGATTCCTGATCGTTGCCCGTTTCAAATGTTTATGGTAAACAAATATGAAGTCACTCAACTAGTCAAGCTGTACCTAGTGTCACTAGTATATGCTGAATGGTTTTATCAAGGAAGAGAGTTAGCACCTACCAATGTCAAGCGTGGATTCGTGAACCGCTGATTTATTGGGATGGCTAAGGTATGATACCGATGGAAGGGGAAAGGCACTGCACGGCAATCACCATTGCAGGTATTCTAGTGGCCTTTACCCCCTTGTGGAATTTCCTTCGCTTGGCCAACTTGTCAACATATGTTTGTCCAGAAATGGGCAGACACCGAATTCGCAATTGGACTTGAAGGTTTGTTAAACTCTGAATTGTGGAATATTGTGTCATACCATATTTTGATATATTTTGTGTCGAAACCATTCAGGTTATCAGCACGCATAGTCACAAACTAAGGACTAGTAGCATACCCCCCAAGAAACAACCTTCATTCATGTCTTCTTGCCCCACACTAACTAAAGTGATTGTGTCAAGACCCAATTCTTCCATATTCTTCCCCCAACTTTCTATAGATAAATCACAACCTGAAATGCGGCCCACCATAGTTGCAGGTCTTATATATCCCAACTGATGGGGGGGTTAAAAATGACCAGGCTAATTATTCTTATAATCTCAATTGCACCCCCAAGCAGAAACTACAAAACATCAAACTGTTCATCAAATTTCATGTTTACCATCTGGTTATGACTAACATAGCCATGGAAAATCACCATTTTTAATAAGTAAACCATCTATAAATGGGCCATTCCCATGGCTATGTTAAATAGCCAGAGGGTATATATGTTTATATAATCCCGCGTGTGAGTTGCTAAGATCCCCTTCTTTTTGGCTTCATGCGATCGTTGTTTCACGGGCTCTTCAGCCCTGCCAAGCTGCACCGTGCCACGAGATGAATTGTATCCTGGCAGAGGTCCAACCCAGGGCGCTCGGTGAAGACCTTCTTTGTTTGCATCTGTTCAGGGGAAGTTTGACATTTACAATAACAATAAATATCTATGATAAATTTGAAAATAATATCTCTATATATATATATATGATAAATATATATATATACGTATAATATCTATGCCATCTTCATCTGTGGCTCTTTGTTGGAAGTTGATCCAGCACTTTTGAGGTGTTTCGGGGTCCGCTTCTGAAGACAAATGAAAAAGCTCCCGGGCTTGGTCGGCTGGGGAGCCAATTAAGCCATGCCCATCGGGGTGCTAAGCATCTGAGCTAAGTGAATATACCCTCTGATAAACTAACATAGCTGTTGAAAATTGCCATTTATAGTTGATTTACCTAGTAAAAATGGTGATTTTCCATAGTTATGTTTTGTTAGTTTACCAGAGGGTAATTGAACATGATCATATCCATGTGGGGTTTGACAAGTAACCTGCCGAGTTCATAAAGGGCATGGAATGGAAAATCATGAGTTCTGACTGGAATGGCAACCCACTGTGCAATCGTCAGAAACCTGTACTGGCTCGGAATAGCCATACCAATTTGCTCGCGATTGCTCAGACTTTACCAAAACACTCTCTATCCATCGCGTTTCTCATTTTGTTGCTGTTCTCTCTTTCGCTCTATCCATTACCATGCCTTTGTAATATGCCAATTTCACCCCAAAGTCATGGCTTTGATGCCCCTCATCAAATCAGCTGCTTCGAGCGTCTCAAATCGAAGGAGGGCATAGACCAGCGCCTTCCTTCTTCGGCGTCCCGTTCTTTGGCTGCCATGCCTTCAGTTGGATCATAGCTCTAACCCATTTATAGCTTGGTTATAAGTTATAATCAAAAGCATCTCCCATCAGAGATGGTGTAATATCATTCAAAAGTATGCAAAAATCAGCCTTGTGTAGTCGGGTTGATGATGATGATGATGATGGTGGTTTATGAAGTGAACATATCTGATTATCACTGATTATCTATAATTATCTCATATGATCTCCGTCCATAGGCCTTTTTCTTTGCGAATGTTCATCCCAGGAATGGGAAGTGCTGGGTGATCCCATTGGCCCAGGCACACTCCACCATCAGTCCTCAGAGCTCCAGCTGTGCTCCATGGGATATGACCAAATCGTATGCTCCAGAAATGTCACTTCAATGGGGAGGAATTGACTATCATTGACCACCAAACAATGGATAAAAATGGATAAAAATGGGGAGATTGACTATTAAAATCTATTAAAATCTATTAAATGCATATAAATGCGGATTCAACCACTCAGCCATCAAAATATGCGGATACGGCGCAACGAAGACTGGGTTTAAATTGTTGTTTTGCATGGCGAATCCAATAGTCATGGCTTTTTAATATTGGTGATACAACTCACAATAGGGATGTAGCTACTTGAGTGATTGTCTTGCAACTGGAAAGTGCAGTTACCACTCCTCTACAAAAAGGGTAGTAACTAACGAAGACCCCAGTTTAGTTGATATGCTATGTGCTGAAGACTGACCAGATGTGATCAGCATTGGAATATTGACGGTCCTGCTGTGAGTGTCGGTTCTCGCGTTCAAGGACAACTCGCCAGCCCTGAGGTCATTTATACATGCCATATTACTATCCAGTGCCAGGTCCTCTATCTTTTGTTACTTGAAGCCCAGTTCTATTGGTTCCTAGGAATTCACATCCAAATTTGCTACTCAACCTCTGCTCTTTATCTGATCTTTATCACCAGTCTCAACCGTGGACGTGGAGCACCAAGCAGCCAACCAACAACGCAGGGTCGTCGTACATGTAGAAGGGCACCGGTTCCAGCATTGCTTGCGCAGTGGACAGCATTGCTGACCCCCCAGTTGCGCTTAGCGCGCGTAAAAACGCGCCCTATTTCTATGTCTATAGTAGGCTGATGGGATCCCAGAAAAGAAGCTGAGCAAGCCACACAACTGGGAAAATCACATCGCCACCAGCCACTGATCCTACAGCCATGCATCAAGCATGGAAATATTGCCAAAAATCTATGTTGTCCATACAGTGGTTACTGTGATTCATGCAATAAAGACGGAAATGTTACCAATAGCATTTGGGTAAACCATGGGCAGCGAGTACAGTAGCTGATGCATATCCCATACATTGTCCCATTTATTAACTGTGTGTGTTGTACCGTTATACCCAGCACAAGTGTACAACACCAGAGACCAGCTGGACCCAACTGACATGCGCATCCACGTAAACCTTGGTATCACCCTACTTGAGGGTGCATCCCATTTATATATATATATGTATTTAAAAAGAGGGTTATAGCATGTTATTAACAAATTCTAACTTTACATGTTGATGCATTTTGGCTATGCTTATATCACTTCCATGATTTTCCATGACTTGGATCAAGCCCACGCCTCGCATGGGGCCATGCCCTCGTGTGGGCCATGCCGCTGGGAAGCCAAAAACATGGCCAGAAATCCATGAGCCGACCAGCAAAAGCCATTACAGAAGATGGGGCGTGAAACCAACAATAGGTGGACCATGGAGTTCATTACATTGTAGTTCTAACATGTTCTAACGATAACATCAGTTCAATGGCCATTTCAGGAACCTAAATTGGAGGTACCTACCATATATATATATAATTGGATATATATAATGATATATATATATATATATAAGGCCATGAAATTCCCGTTGATCATTTAAATCAGTTAACTCGTTAGGAACTGGGTACCCATTCCATCCCATGACATGCCCAGGTCCTTGCGCTGCCGCCTTTGGCGCTTCTCCATGGACTCCTTCTCCTTCTGCTTCCCCAAGGCGTTCAACGCCCTGGGCGCCACAACGTGCCATGGCGCCGTGCGATGGAGGGAACGAAGGAAAGAAAATGATCCAGAAAGGATAGGGGATTTAAATATTTTAGCATTCTGTCAGCATCAAAAATGTGGTTTTCATATGTTTTAATCACCACGCACAGGGGATTTTGAGATGGTTCAAGTAACAAACATTTTGGATTCGACCAGAAGAACGGATTGGACCAGGTTTGACCATCAAAAAGTATGAGTTGATCATCAACACAGGGAACTAAACCATAGCTGGCAAGCGCCTTAATAGGGGAACACCCTGTGCAATTGGAGTAGCACGTAACCACGATTTGTGCAAAACTCATCAAAACTCATCACCACCGTGGGTGTAACAATAAAAGTTAATTCACATTTCCTATTTTGCACTTGCAGATTTCTGTGGCATTTTTTTTTAAAATCCGCATGTGATCCATGAATGAAAAATGACCATTCATCCATTGACCCAGGTGACCCAGGAACTCCGGGCATCGGGCTCGGGTTCCGCGATGGCCGAGCCCGCTTGGAGTGCCTGGGCTCTCCAGGTGGAGGCTTTAGGGGAAAAATGTTCCAAATATCTGGGAAAAATATGGAAAAATGAGGATCAGCAGCACAAATAACATATTAATGTAATGAGGATGTGCGAAAAATCTGATGACTCGACCTTCTGAAAAGTCATGATTTTTGTAGGGCCATCCGGCCATGCCATTCACCTTTCTGACGGGCCGAGAAAAGGACCCATTTTGACGGTCAAAACTCCTCACCGCAAGATCGCCACTTGCACCAGTAAAATCATCAAAATCAAGCACCCCCAGGTAATCAAACATAAATCAAGCTGGAAACTCCCCGAACTAAATGGAGCTGGGAAAATCATCTAGTGGGATATTCATGGATATTTCACTATGGGGGATTGATATCCATACCGTGATTATCCCATTCATTTTCCATGAATATCCCCATATCGCTATCAATGGCCCAAAACCATGAAAATCGAGCGCCTTGTCGGGCGCGGAGAGCAGCTCCTACCGGGGCTCAACCATGCCCCCGCCTGGGAAATCTCTAAATGGAATGGGATGATTACTATACTATTTGGTACCTTCATGCTATTTCATGATTGTATCACTGGCGATGAATTTTATGATTCTTTTGTGGAATAATTATATCATATGCACATAATTATACGTACACTAGCGCATCATTGTCCCTAACACCAGGTTATTGGGGGGCGCCAGTTTGTATATGTGTATGATATATGAGATAATATCATCGTAATCCAATATCATTGATGTGCTGCTTCAATCAAGAAAAATGCAGGAATGTCCTGGATTTCCACCATCGAACGACCGCCTTGGAGGTTCTAAAATGAGTTGAAATTCCTGGAGGAAACACAGACAAATGGTGGATTTTAGGATCTTTTTCATTTACTGGCATATACATTCAGAAATGCACGGCAATCGTCGCTGCCCTTCCAAAAGCCGGTTTCTTTGCACAAGCCAGACCTCCGTGGTCAACGGCAGCCGGTACGGAAGTGCAGAGTAGGAACCGGAAGAACCTGCAGACCCGGCAGGGTCTGGGGTGGCCCATCTTTTTATGGCTGGGCGCATACAAAATCACAGGCGCATAATGGCGCATAGATGGAATTGGATGGGGATATGTAAACATGTATCTTGAGCACATGTATACTCCATAGAATCATCACGGAACCCTTACACTATACGTGGAACGTTGTCTTTTGTACAAGAAATGAACTAGTTTGCCCTGGCAATCACGGGAGTGGAGTCGGGAAGCGATCATTTAATAGCATTTATGGCCAAAGGGTCAAGCCTATAGCTACCCCCGTGAAAGTTTCAAAAGCACCACGCAAAAAAGGTGTGCAAAAAGGGATGTCGGACAACTATGACTTCTTGGCTCCCAAGCAATCTTAAATTTCAACGCGGGCTCTGATATATTCGAAGATTTAACAAACCATTACATCACTTCATGTGATTGCATACGGTTCTCCCATCTCCCTATATACAACAAAGCGTCAATTTGGCAGGCATTGTTCAGTTGGTGAGCACAGGAAAGTGAGCTCCGCCCACCGGATTAAAACTTGATACTCAAAGGCTTGGTGATGCCCCGCCTGCGATGCGTACCGAGCCTCTTGGGCCCCACCATTCCTGCTGAAAGACCTAGGCCCAGTTTTCATCACCCCAACTAAACAATAAGTAAAGGGAGAAACAAGAAACACACATGTGAAGCAAAGATCGCATAGCATCACCTCTGAACTTAGCAGACATTGAACATTATTAGCCACCCACATCCCCACAGACCCCCAAAATTCACGAACAGCGAGTCAGCCAATATGTTAAGTGGGAGGTATAAGTGCCCACGCTGGGCTATGGGACCATTTGTGACTGGGATATTTACGGCATGGTCAAACAATTTTCAAGACATGTCAAAACCTTGTACCCCAGGTGAACACTAGCCGGTAACTGGATGTTCATTCCCCAAAAAATCCAGTATGATGTTTTGATCCGTCCCCATTTCATCCACTTAATTACAACCATCTAGTTGGCTTCATGGATTCCTGCACCCAGCCATGGGTCTCCTGGCCCTTTTTCGCATGCGAAGAAAGCGCTTGCGGGTGCGCGGGCGACGTGGAACCTCCAGGGGAAGCCCAGGGGATCCCAGGACTTCCTCAATTCATCGCTCTTTCGCTGCGTAAAATCTTGACATGCAACCATCTTTGCAATTGATCATAACTGGTTGGTGGTTTTAACCATCTTGAAAAATATTAGTCAATCGGAAGGATTATCTCATATATCATGGAAAATAAATAAATGTTTGAAACCACCAACCAGATAATCATAGGTCATAAAGCTGACTTATAAGATTTTTTTGGACACTGATTCTCCCTTACTCACCATCCATCCATCTATGGTCAGGTCGTCACAATCGTTTCCGCAGCGGTTGAGCTCCTCACCGGAACATGGCGGTAGAGCTCTTCCTCCTGGTGCTCGCAGATCTCCCAGGAATGTATGGATGTCACATGTTTTTAAGGGCATATGTGGATGGATGCATCTGAACTTAAAACATATATGATTGCGATAGCTAATCTATATTTAGATATTTAGCTGTTCTACATATTCAAAAAAATATGAGCCGCCATCAAAATCAATTGTTTACGGCTGTTGCAAAACCAAAAAATGCTAAAAGTTACCATCATATTTTGGTTTTTCAGAAACATCCAATCAATACCAAATTTGTCAAGATATAATGGGCTCTACTAAAGTAAAACAAAAAAAATGCATCCTCCACCACTCCACAGTCCTCCTCGTCTCGGAAGACATAGTCCACGCAGGCCGCCACCTCCAAGAAAAATGGGGAGAGAATTGAGAGAATGCACTAAAGAATGGGTTTAACTATATATATATATGTGTGTGTGTGCATATATATATATATATACGTAGTTGGGCCATGGAGTTGGTTAACTACTTATTTATAACCCAGTTACTAAAATCAGTTAGCGAAGCCCATGGCCCATCTAAGTAGGGTGTGTGTATACATATACGTATATCTATATATATCATATATCGTATATAACTACCAACTTGAAACTATGTATACAACTGGGTTGGTATTGGGCCATAGTATGGTCTCTCTCTTAAAATATCTTATATAAATATCATCTGGTTGGTAAACTCTTAGTAGCTGCTTAGCTCCCCATTGAAAAACGAGAACATGGATACCCAAATCGCTCCTTAGTTACCTCCTCACCACTGGATAGTTAACACTGTCAAACAAAAATATTGGGCTTCAAGAATTCATGGTTAAACTCACATTTTTTCAATGAATGTGGTAAGCCCAATCGTGAACCACCCCACTATTGCCATAAATGAGTGGGTAAAAATCATCATACCAGTTTTCATCCATCGACCTATTGCTTGTTCAATTGAGGGGTGCAATTTCCAGTATATAATCAACCGACCAGTCGGGAAAAGGAAATCTATGGAGATCTATATGCTTGATCTTCCACGCAAAAGGGTTTGGGGAACTAGTTCAGATCACTAATGTTCACTTGGCAAATCCTGAAGCTGGGATCTGTCTTTAAAATCAGATAAATCAAAGGGTATTGTAAAACAAGTCCTGAATCCCAGGCGAATTTTGCAGTTCCCCAGGTGATCTCCCGCCCTGAGCTTCCCACAACATCTGCTGGCTCCACACCGGCACGCTGCCACGTTGAGACTGCTTTGGCTGTGCCATATTCTTGCACCTGCATCACGTATCCTTTAAAGGGATTGATGTAAGTTTGTTTTACTTGGGGATACCTTCGATGGCAAAAGCATGTCAATGGGATATCTTCTTTTCACTGGAAAATAATCAGCAAGTAAACACGGCAATGGGATGTCTCCGTTTTTGGAAAAATTAGGAAAATCGTCTATGTGTTCAATGGCTGATCGTCAATTGAGAGATTGGAGTAGCAATGGGCTTTTACCATCAAATTAGGTGGATTCATAGAACTCTTTCCCCTTCAACCTAATCGATCAATTCTGAACATACTGGGCGCTCCCTGCGACTAGTCATTAATGAATTGCAACTGGGAGATTGCTCATCATATTATGGAGGTGGATTCAACTTTCTCCGCATTTTGCTAAGCATAGTTGGAATGGAACGTTCACCTATTTTTCTGATTTCTGTATCATTCTCGTTTTGACATTTGAACTTAGCTCCGTGACCTTTTCGAGAATCACCGGAGGTTTACGGCTCACCAAGTTCGCTGGCGTCTTCGACCGCCATTTTGACGATATCTATGCAACATAGCACACACACAATGCAACACAATGGCATAGAAGATATCTGGAAACTGGTTCATCTCTCCATTGCTGGTGATATCCCCATCATACCCCCCGCGCTCCACTCACATCGGCAACATGCCCACCATCTCACGATGCCACCACCCAAAACAACGCTGGAAATCGGAGGAACTCCCATCCAACACGGAGGTTGGCCCCAGCAACCCACATCTGGGGCTTGGTCTGCCACTTCCGGTCGCTCTGAACTTGTTATCCCAGTCTCAGACCAGTCATGGGTTTTTTTGCCCCAATACTTTGATCGAAAATTTGGCAGAAGCCCCGAATAGAATGGTACTACCCATGGCTAGACACCAAAGGAAATAAGGTCTCAGCAGGACAGCAGGATAAAAAATATCCCCCCCATCTGTGGATCAAAATAACAGTAAACCATCCAGCTTTCAAACCAATGTTTAGCCGGATGTTATTTCCTCCTTGCGCCCCTTGCCATTATACAAATCGGGTGTTTTTGATTGTTAAATCCCAACATATCCCAGCCTTTTCACGGACCCAATGAACATTTTAAGTGAATAATTACCATGTTTGCAACCCATTCACCTACCAGATTGAGTTTTCTCCCCTCTGGATATAATCATAACCTGAACCCTTCGCCCTTCACCCAGTGCCTCCTGTACCACGAGAGATTCCAGGAATGCTAAGCGCACCACGGCAGGCGCACCTTTCAGGGCGAGGTCATCAATGTTTGCCTTAACCTGGTGATGAAAAAAAATCAATGGCTCTCATTCTTTTCATGGAAAAAATATGGAATGAAATATCATGAAAATTCGGATAAGTAGGATCATCGTCAATAAATCACATAAATCACATGGATGTGGGTCAAAATGGAAGACGTAGGGGACCACAGATGTTAGTCTAGTTTAGTATTAACCATCCAATTATTGGGGTACCTAATGTTGACCCATTACAAAGGGTGCTATTACCATTCCCATTGCCAGGTTCAAGGACCAATAAATCCCGACGGTTTTAGCTCCCGATGTCCCGAGCTCGGCCCAAGCTTGGGCCATCTATGTTCCACGTCATTGGCCGCGAAAAAAAAACACCAGGTCAACCCAGTCAGGCCATTTAGGGTTACCAATAGCTATGGGCCACTTTCAATAGCTATGTTTGTTTACCAAAGGGTACCATCCACTAACTAACATGTACGATAATTCATGTAAGAAATCTCTCTTCCATCAATGGGACTAACATGGAATAACAATCACCTATACCATCCAGCAATATGTCAATCATTCTCAATCCATTTTCCATCTTTGATGTCATGGCACGAAAATACCTATATGATCATAGCAATGATACCTATGATTTGCAGTGTATGATACATTGTGATACAAAAAATATCATAATATATCATGATATATGTAATCTACCTATAATATACCCTCTGGTAATTTAACATAGCTATTGAACATGGCCATTTATAGTGGATTTACCATCAAAAACGGTGATTTTCCATAGTTATGTTTGTTTACCAGAGGATATACCATGGCAGCCTTCCATGGCAGCCCAAAGCTCGGCCACTTCCACATCTTCGACCAGCTCAGTCCGCCGAAAAAGCTGCGGCAAGGCCTGCCGGGGGCAGCCGCAGGGAAGATGTGGGAAATCACCGAGACCCCAAAAGATCGAGAACAATACGGTCATGGATTCTCTTTGGAGGATGAGGATGAGGATGATGATGTTGATGATGATGATGTTGATGATGATGATGATGATGATGATGATGATGATGATGATGTTTCATCTTTCAACTATTGGACAAAGATTAACCCATTTACCTGCCAAACCAGGGTGTTTACCCAGGAAACGTTACTCTGATTGAAGCACCGATGAAAGTGGAAATCATCGGATGTGAATCTTCCACATGATACCATCCGGTGATTTTAATATGGCAATATATGGCAAATTGCTCATTTATATCCATTTATATCCATTTATATCCATTTGGATTCAATCTGTTGACAACATGTTCCCAAGCCTCAGTTAGATAGTTTCGATCATGTTCAAACCATTTTCTACTAGGATTTTTTTTGGACAAATTATCTATAGATTATCTATAAGTTATCTATAAATGGGCAATTTTACAGCGGCTCCTCCCAGTGGTCTTCCAAGAGCTCCGCATTGAACTCCACCACTGCTGTTAGCACCTGGTGGGGAGGCTTGTCCCGGAATATTTTGATAATGATTCATAGTGGTTAATAGATGTTAATAGTGGTTAATGTGAGTAAAAACAATATCATAAACCACCCATGACTGGGTTTTATGACTCTGGTACATCTGTGGGTTAGCGTGGTCTAAGACGACTTTTTGGAAAAATCAGTCAGAAAAGTGAACCCTCTGCGGACTTCACACGTTTCGGCCATTTCCACTGTTTCAATCTTTTTCATTTTTTGGGCGAGTCCGGATTTTATAACTTATGTAAACCCTATATAAATGAAACCCCTAATGGAAGTATGCGTAGGACGTCACTGTTGTTATGACAAGGAAATCCCCTGGCACCGGGATGATGCAACCAATGGGTTGCTAGCTCCGCTCACAGGACGAGGGGTTGTCCCTTCGGGACAACCCCTCGTCCTGTGGGTTTTAATAGTCATCCCAAATCATAGAGAAGAAAAACCCACCCAAAATAGTGATATGTTATTTTTCTACATGTTTTGGGGGATTACTATAGTTTTAATGTTAACATCTCCGTGATTGTCCATTTTTGGGGCCCATTTTTGTTGGAATCCCAAAGTGTTGAATCATTCTGAATCCTGACCAAGTTTTTCTTTATATCCTGATCCCGACTGCAAAAACAAATAGATGACCTTTGAAACGGTAAAAACTTGGGATAATCACATGAAAAAAATGGTAATAATGTTGGGGCCCACGGATAATCAATAATCGTAACCCAACAATCAAACATTTTTTTGGTGTAGCTCGTCCCATCTCTCGATGACCTGGGCCACCATGGCGGGCTGCAAGTCTTGCGCCCGTCGGCGCTGGGCTTTACCTCGGGCGCTGGGCGCTGGGCTCGCCATGTGGCTCTTGGCCGTTGTGTTTACTGTATATGCCATGAATTGATAATATTTCTATGATGTTTGTGTTTAATTATATATATATATATGATTTACGAGGATTTATGATGATTTATGATTAGTATATGATTGGTGTTCCCTCTATAATGTATACGTAGATCTCAAATGTGTTTGTCGGATGCCATGTCTCCCAAGTGGGCTTGTATGGATATATAAGAGATGGTGTTAGATGGTTTTCCTCTGAAGGCTTGGCTGGCTTGGCTTAGTGGAAATTGACATGGAAATGGACTAAGTGACTAGGTAGGTAAAGTTCGCATGCCAAACAAATCTCAACACATTTCTTCAGGATTCTTCAGACTGATTACAGTAGGATGTGAAAACATGTGAAAACCAGGCTTCGCAGGGTGAACTGACCCAAACTCAAACGTGCCATGCCTAAAGCCCTTGTTTCATCATATCTTCATGCGGTACTGCAACCACTCCCCACACACACACACATATATATACATACATATATATATATATAAACAATCCACCGACTTCTATCTCTCTCTCTCTCTCTCTCTTTCTCTCTCTCTCTCTCTCTCTCCCTCCATCCATCGCCTTCTCCAAGACTTTCATGTCTGGAATACATCGTTGTTTGTCACTATATAAAACGGGCATAGCTGCTTGATCTTTCCAATTGTTTCATAGGTTTTCCGGTTTCATATCACCGGGCCATCCTGAGCCCTCCGACTGGCATTCTTGGAGAAGGCGTGGATCAGAAGCCTCTGCTGAAGGGCGTTCAAGGGTTGATCCAAAACAATGCAAAACAAACAAGGCCATTTTACCCATCAATAGGGATTGAATATGGTTCAATATGGTGTAATATGGTTTAGTATGGTCAAATGTGCTTTAGTAAACCTCTTTAATGGTAGCTAAAGGAACCAATTATTGGCCAACCAGCCTCAGTCATTTGAGTCAGAGTCCAGTAGTGGAACAATGGATTTAGTTTGGTCAATGGTGGTTTGTCCTAAATCTACCCTATCAGACTGTTCACTACCCCCACTTTAGGGGGACCCTAATACTAGTACAACCAATACCATGCCAGGGTTTCGCTTGGGCTGATATGATGGAAAGGGATTACTTTGTCGCAAGCCCCAATGCGACTGTGTGCGAACTGTTTGTTTTCTTTTGTTTTGTCTTGTTTTGTTTCGTTTCGTTTTGTTTGCGTCACCAGGCGTTGAAGGGGTGGCTATGGGACCTATGAAACCTATGAAATGCTGATAACCATATGCATGTATGTCTTTGCGCGTGTGGATACACTGTTCTTTAAGGTAATCATAGGTAATCATCATAGGTAATTATAGGTAATTATATTTCAAAATTAGATACGTCATCAACAACCTTAAGGTGGACCAGGGTGGTGACACATCAGAAACATATTTTTCGAATCAACAGGAACTTTTCCACGGGTTGGTGCACATTCACCATTCAAAATGGTGATTGTCCCATTAAAAGTTCCATATTTATAGGTGATGTACATCGATTTTCCCATGATTTTCTCATTAAAAGCTCCATATGTATAGGTGATCACTGAGGCTCCCCTGCTTCAACACTTTCTTGGCACAGGTCTGTTTCTCCTCCTACGGGCTATCGATGCGACTGATGGACTGCCACCCTCTACCAAGTGCGCAGATCCACCGGAAGAATCAAATGCCAAAGTAGGAATAGATTAAGCCAACTAATTACTGATAACATATATATATATATATAATTATATAATATCTATATATATATAAATGACAATAAAGAAATAAACAATATGCGAATTTCCCAATATCTGTACTAAATGAACCAACAAGTCAGACTCGCCCTGCGAATCGCTGCACTTCTCTCGCTCTCCTCAGAGTGATCTTCGTGCAGATTGATCAAGGCCTGGAACACCGGGATCTCAAGACGCTGCCGCGTCGCGAACTGGAAAATCCACCATTTTTCAGGGGGAAATCATCATAAATCATCTATAAATGGACCATTTTTGTTTATCCATGTTCCATAGCTATTTTAAAAATCAGTATACTAGGGTATACCAACGAAGCTTGAATCTTGAATCTTCGTTGTGTCAATTCTCATCTTTGTTTTCTATAGCAACTGGATGCCTGTTGAAACCACATTGTTTTCAACAACCGCACATCGAAGCGTCAAGAAAACACAGCTCGAGCACTTCGTGATGGATGGCCGTGCTGATCAAAGGGATTGTCGATGGCCGCGCTGTGCACCAAAACATGGTGAGGTTGCTGGAAAACTTTGAAAGAAATCAAAAAACATGGAACCGTATTCTAAATCAAGAAAATATAGATGCAAAGAAAGCCATCCCTCAACTGTACAAATCCTGGTCTGACTCCTGCAGACCGTTTGACCAGTTCGCCGACAAAATTCAACTGTACAAATCCCAAACACAGAGGCCTCCTGGCACTGTACAACTCTGCAAGAAGGATCAGCTGGTCAGCTGCTGGTCAGGTCATGCTCCTGCCGTCGCTGCCAGGTTCGCCATCAGCGCTTTCGCTTCGTCTTTCAACTTGGCGCGGTCAAATTTTCCCACGCTGTTCAGCGGCATTGTGTTGCGGAACCAATATCCTGGGTCAGGAAATTGGAAAGCCAAGGCGAAAGTGTGGAGTTTGGAAAATCAAACTTAAAATTTGGTCTCTGTGTGCCCATTTCTGCCCCTTTTTGCCAGATATATCCTAAATCCCCAAGATGGTGTGCCATGAATTTCACCAGCTGGTTTATCATGAGCAAATATCATCAAATATCCCGAATTATTTCCACTATCATCAGTTCATTGGCCAACTGGGATATAACATATCGTCGGCATTGTTTGTTGGCACGGCCAACAAACATGCGCCCCACAAACTTCTCTCACATTCAGCAACCATGATTATATGCTCTCAGGATATGTGACAAAAGTAGAACAATGGATTCTCAAAGTTGCAATGATATGTGCTTCACCAAGCAACGCCAGCAACGACATTTCTCAAACCAAGTACACAATTGGGAAGTTTATGAACTGGCTCTTCTCGTGGCTGATCATAGACGCCCTGCACTCAAGAAAAACATCCATTTCTTTCTGTTTTAGCTGGCCACTGGGTAGTGTATGCCCTCGCTTTCTTGCAGCAATTTACCCTATCAAAAACAGAATGCATGGATACATGCATGCATGCATGCATGCATGCATGCATGGATGGATGGATGGATGGATGTAGGTACGTAGGTACGTAGTTGCAACTTTGATCAAACTAATGATTTTAAAAATGTTATATTGTAGAGCTAACTTCTATATAACTAATTCGCCTTCACCCAACTTACAACCCACATCTTTGCTGCTGTAATCCCACCTGTTCTGTTTGACCGAAACCAACAAGGTCAGGCGGCTCACGGGCTGCTCGTAGGAAGCGAGGCCTTTGGTTGCATGCTCCTGGTGATCTGTTCAGCAGGGGGTCCCAGAAAAAGCGAAGCTTACAAGGTGCGGCCCCAGTTCGTTAGCTAAGTTGGTGAACAGAACTCCAATAACCAGGGTTTATGATACATCTATAGTTAGTGGCTGTCGTAAACCAACTTCTGACTAGGGTGGCACCACTTTTTGGAAATTGCATCCAAAAATTCTGGTGAAATAGCTGAGGGGGTGATGATACAGTGTGATTGGCATTAGTTTAGCTACATTTTTTGAATTGTAGCCCAGAAAAAAACCCGACCATCACATGGCATCATTTACCATCATTTACCTCATAACTCACCCACTCATGCATATGGGTATCGCATGGTATCGGGCATCGGTCAAAATTAGGCAGTCATGGAGCCACAAATGTCAGTCAATCCGTTTTGGGGCCCGCACCTACGTATATGTGTCCCCATGTCCAGGAAAAATGAAAGGGGATGCCATTTACCTACCCATTATAGTCCAATTGTGAGGATGTCAGTGATATACATATACAAGTGATGAAAGATCAGTGTCAAAAAGTGGTTGCTTAAGTATCCCATGTCTGTTGTTTAATCTCCAGTTTTGGATCACGTATGTACATACATTACATCACATCACATCACATCACATAACATAACATACATACATATATATATATATATATATACACATATATATATATATACACACACGTATATGTATATCACTTTTATCACCCATGAATTATATCTAATGTCGTGGTCACTGCGTGGGATTGCGCTTGGGGTAAAGTGGACATATGGATATAGATATACAACCAGAGTCATCGGGCCCCCCGTATCCCAACTTTAGGGAGGCAAACTCAGCATGGTTGTACCGCATTTATATCCATTACCCTCCGGTAACGGCTTGTTGGAAAATCATCCATTTATATGATGTTTCCATCAAAACCTCCTTTTATGGAGGATTATCCAACGCCATGTTTCATTGCTGGAGGGTATATGTATTCCGTTAATATTCCATATGTACACATATATATTATATATATATCGCCTATTCACCATGATTCTACGATATATATATATATATGTGTGTGTGTATGTATATCGCCTATATATGCTGCACTTGGGGCTCAATGATGCGAAGAAAATTTCACCAGCAATCGGGCAGACATGTTTGATTTGTGGCCAGCATCTTTGATTGCCTAATCAAAACCCGTCACTGTAAAGTTGTTTTCTCTAATTTTGTCCAAGTTGGGACCGCATTAAGAATTATCAACGGCTTCTCCGGGACCGAAGCATTTCCTTGACGCTCGGATTTTCCTGCTTCAAATCCATTTTGCAAATTTTGCATTTCTGAAGGAAAGTGTTCAAGACACAGTGACGGGCAGGCAAACCGTGCGGAGGCTGAAAAAAACACATGAAAAACGTAAACAAAATATTGGTGCGGGCGTCAAACATCAAAAAACTTAAGGAGAGAGATTTTTTTGCGTGCCCAAAGTTGCACCAATAATTGGTGAACCCCGCCACCCTCCCTGCCACCCTCCCCGGCCCTCCGAGCACCGCTTTTTGTGGGGATGTTTAGCAGCCACTGGTCCTACCAATACATACATACATACATATATACTCCAATCAGAAACCATCAAGAACCATGAGTCTAGCATGAAACCTCCATGTCCTCCGGGGAATTTCCAAGTAGCATCCCAAGTTGGGAATATTATTCTTTTGTCGTGTTGCAGATATAGAGGTCTATTATCCACCCGAATATTACATAAGAATTAGTACCTAAACCTAGTATACTTAATGATCATGATTATGATCCATTTACACCATGATTAAAAAAAACTATACGCAGACTATATACAAACTATATTACATGGTTGGAATATTGCCATTTGTCATATCATAGTAGGATCAACTATAGATCTATAAAATACACATCAGTATAACTACTGTAATATTGTCCCCTAAAATCCCAATATAGATGATAGATGATCATGATAATATTAGTAGTGTCAAAATATGTCAAAATATCATATCTATAGACAGATATGGGATCATATAAATAGCATTGAATAATCTATATAGTGTGGGACCCCAATGTATTATCATATATCTTTGAAAGAATTATAATAATTATAACAGTACATTGTAACATAGATAAACATAAAGAATCATATGGATTTTAATATTACAATATATGCTAATCATATCATAACTATAGATTATCACTATAGACAGTCACTATACATAATGTGATGAAAATTATGGTAGATAGTCACTGTAGATACTATAGATACTATATGATACTATAGAAAAATCTATCCAGTATATATATATATATTGATCAAATATATATATACTATATTAGACTATATGTATGTATATATATATATATGTGTGTGTGTGTATGAATAGCCCCCAATCCCCTGCTCCTCCAGCTCCATTGCCGTCGGCGCCTCATCACCCGGCAGCACCCAGGCCACAGGCACCTCACCCTCCGCAGAGTCCGGGACACCTACCACCACCACGGCCTTGACCTCGATTTTGGGGTTTTGAATCAGGAGAAAATGCCATGTTTCTGGGGATTGAACTGGATTTTTGACGATGATTTCTGAA
Organism: Cladocopium goreaui; assembly: GCA_947184155.2. Classification (NCBI taxonomy): domain Eukaryota; class Dinophyceae; order Suessiales; family Symbiodiniaceae; genus Cladocopium; species Cladocopium goreaui. Next base: position 26,953 of record CAMXCT020004012.1, on the reverse strand, counting down.
GGATTTCTGATGATTTCTGCCATTTGATTGGGATTGAAATGGATAAACAGGCCTGGTTTTCCATGGGATTTGAAGGGAGGAAAGATCATGGATGAGAATTATGGATGGTGATCACCATTTTCATGGAGTTTTAACCAACCAAAATAGGGATTCGAGTCCCCAAATGCTGGACATAACCGGGATGTAATCATGGATGACATTGCATGATAATCGATGCGGCCGCAAACCTAAGAATTACATAGAAGTGTTCCAATACCCAATTCTGTAAAATTGGGTCGTTTGATATGGGGTCTATTAGTTTTCCAGTAAGTCTGCCACACTGGTGGGGTAGACAAACGCGTTTCTTTTTCACTCATCAAATGATGCCATGGCAAATCTTTGATACCCAGAAAAAAGAAGTTCATCTTTGTCTCGGTGCATCCTACATGAAAATGGTGCTAACTGATTTAAAAGATAACTTCTCAACCCCCTACATAATACCTCACATACCAAATACATACATATGCTTGTATATACATATACGTATATATATATGTATATACATACTAAATTATATGTATATCATCTCCTTCCACAAGCTTTATCCATCCCCACCATCCCGCCTTGGGATGCTCCAGCAGCCACCGCTCCACCGCCGCGGGGGCCAGGTTGGAGCCCCGTCGGACAATGATCAGCTTCCGCCGCGCCACGAACCACAGGAAGCCGTCCAGGTCGAAGCGCGCCAGGTCGCCGGTGCGGAGCCAACCTGGGGATGGGGAAGGGGGTGGTTAAGGGAGGGTTGGGGAGTTGGGGGGAAGTGGAAATGCGTGGGGATCTATATAGAAATATACATATCATCTACATATCCATATATATATATATAGAAAGAGAGAGAGAGAGAGAGAGATCTGTGTCTGTGTCTGTGTCTGTGTGTGTGTGTTTGGAATTACTGTAATATATGTGAGGATATTATTTTCAAACCATGCCCCAAAGATCTCAGGCGAGCCTACATGGATTGGATCAAGGAAAAATCAGCCGAAAACAATGCAGTTGACCAGCCAAACGTCAAGCTTCATGTGGTTCATTTCTCTTTCACAGTTCCAGACCGAAAATGGTGATCTTTCAGGTAAAAACAGCTTATCAGTGGGGATGTGACGCAAAAATACCTGACTAAATATGGGCCATGCTTGGCCATGGCCGGCTCTGCTTGGATGATCCTCGCGGTGAATGAAGGAGGATTAGTACAATCACTGTGTTCTAACTCCCGTTTGCAAATCACTTTCCAACCTGACCACTAACTCCCAGGATCATCCAAGCATACCTTACGCCACATGGTTTTGCCAGCGACATTGCCATCTCAACGTGGTAAATGGGTGTGCAAATGGGGCAAATGGTGTAAATTGGAACATAAAACTCCAAATTTTCCAAACCTGCAAACGACCAAAACAAATGAGTACGGTTTCCTACTATAGTTTTTCCAGACTTATCTATCCACATTCGCCCCAAAAAAAGACAGTAACCAGTTGCCCGAAAAATGATCCAATCCGAGCCAATTCGCTCCAAATCCGACAACAGTCCAGGCACCATCTTGGAAGAGTTCCTTGGTGGCTTCAGGATCCTCCCAGTAGCCCAGAGGCAGGGAGGGCGTCTTCAGAAGCACCTCCCCGATGGAGCCCACGGGCACATCCTTTCCGTCCTGCGCGCACTGCGCGCAGGGCTGGAAATCGCACGAAACATGGCTTGGTCCAACCAAGCCATGCAGATCAATTACATGGGTCTTAAGCACCAAGTAGAAATAGCAAAAAAATGGGATGTCCCTACTCTACCCGAATTGGTTGAGGGGAAAATCTTCATGAAACCCCTATTCCGGTGCCAAAAACAATGTTTTTTAAAACAATTGTTTTCTCAAATGGTGTTTTTCAAACAAATCCATGGAATGCTGCTTGGCTGTATCTCCACAAATGTTCTCATACATAGATTGTGTCCTCATGTTTGTTTGATGATATTCCACATATGGGTCGGTCATGGTTGGTCCAAAAATGGAGCGCGCCCCAAAATCCACGTGGTGTCTCAACATCTTCCCTGCTCAAATTGGAATTTTAGGTGAATACTGCATGTATACGCCATTTTCAGACAACCCTCAGAAACTGGGTGCGTGGTAAGTAATGGCGTGTCATCTAAGGTCAGGCCCTGAGCGAGTGACCCCTACCAACTTGCTAAGTGCTTGCTTTACAAAGTCTGGCGGCGGTCATCATTTCTTCCCCTCAAAGTGCTCCATTGTTTGTTCGAGAGAGAAGTGGGAAGTGCTTCATGATGTTGAAACCCATTTTTCTCCACCTCCCCATTCATCTCGTGTTCTTGGCTTTCATCACGAGGCAACCTCCAATTTCTGATGTTACAACCGGATCTTTTATTGGCATATGCCACCCTTCCTCTGCCCAGATTGCATCACAATATAGTATTTCCCCATGTTTTCTGCTTCTATCTCAAGGTCTAGATCTCTCCACTATCGTTGAGGTTGTAAATATACTGCTAATCCAACCTTGTCTAATCGAAGCGGTTGAAGCTAAATTAGGGGAGGTCAATCCCCTAAACGGGCTTTACTCGCCCAGTTAACTCAATGGGCCATCTGCCTTTTTGCACAAGCGAGTACAAACAAATCCACCATTCTTAAACCTTACATTCATTGAGCTCCCAGCCCCACCCATCACCCGTCCTCCACCAGCCGTACCTGGGTCCCCTTCGTCGGCCTTCCCATGGCACCCGCCTTGCCCTCGCGGTCTAGCGGGTCCAGCGGCTGGGCGGCGTAGTAGCCACCAATCTCTGTGATGCCACAGCCCTCCAGAACGGGCCAACCGAACCTGGGGATCTTCATGGGCACAGACACAGAGGCAGGCCCGCCGCCGGGAACCCTGACCTTCAGAGTTCACACGCCCATCGCTTTCATTTAAAACAACTAGAAGTCAATGGATTGGTTCAAGGGAAAATCCGAACCGGACAACATAGATGTCGAGATTTTAAAAAAATATGGGGCTGTCCAGTTTCAATTTCCGTTAAACCAATCCATTGAGATATCATATATACCTCCCTCTGGTAACTAACATAACTATGGAAAATAACCACTTTTAGTAGGTAAGATCAACTAGTTCTATGGGCAATTTTCAATAGCTATGGTATTTTTCCAGTACGTTATATATGTTGGTTTTAATCCCTCATGAACTTAAGAGATATATATATATATATGTATATAAATGTATATATATATATGTGTGTGTATATAGATATGTATCAGGATATTTTCAATAATGTGGGTAAAACCATAATAAACCATCCCCCAGTCATCACCATTTCTATAGGTGGTATGTTTACCATTCCCAGTCATGGGTGGTTTGTGGCATTGTTTTACCCACATTAACCATCATTAACTATCAGTAACCATCATTAACCATCATTGATCAACCATTCTTAACCATCATTCGTTACCCTCTAGTAAACGTTTACAGTTTGCTATTGAAAATGGCCATTGAGTTCGTGAGTTTTCCCATGAATAGCATGGTGAATTTTTCCATAGTTTTTTGTAAACACTTACCAGAGGGTAACGATTTAAATGGTTGATAAATGATGGTTAATGATGGTTAATGGTGGTTAATGATGGTCAATGATGGTTAATGATGTTTAGTTGGCAGTTGGTTTACCCATTAATAGCATGATAAATGATGCTTAATGGTGGTTAATGATGGTTAATGATGGTTAATGATGGTTAATGATGTTTAGTTTATAGTTGATTTACCCATTAATAGCATGATAAATGATGCTTAATGGTGGTTAATGATGGTTAATGATGGTTAATGATGGTTAATGATGGTTAATGATGGTTAATGATGGTTAATGATGTTTAGTTTATAGTTGGTTTACCCATTAATAGCATGATAAATGATGCTTAATGGTGGTTAATGATGGTTAATGATGGTTAATGATGTTTAGTTTATAGTTGGTTTACCCATTAATAGCATGATAAATGATGCTTAATGGTGGTTAATGATGGTTAATGATGGTTAATGATGTTTAGTTTATAGTTTGGTTTACCCATTAATAGCAATGAAAAATGATGCTTTAATGGTGGTTAATGATGGTTTTTTTTTTTGTTTTTTTCAAAAACCCCCAAACCATTGTCCCCCCCCAACAACAAATTTGGTTTTTTAAGTTGATGGTTACTGGATGTTTAGTTTATAGTTTGTCTTTACCCATTAACTAGCATGATCCATGCTGCTTAATGGTGGTTAATGATGTTACTGAATTGGTTAATGAATGTTAATGATGGTTAATGTAATGTTAATGAAGTTTATTTTATAGTTTTGATTACCCATTAATAGCATGAATTACATGAATGGTTAGTGATGGTTAGTGATGGTTAGTGATGGTTAATGATGGTTAATGATGGTTAATGATGGTTAATAATGGTTAATGATGGTTATGATGGTTAATGATGGTTAGTGATGGTTAATGATGGTTAGTGATGGTTAGTGATGGTTAGTGATGGTTAATGATGGTTAATGATGGTTAATGATGGTTAATAATGGTTAATGATGGTTAATGATGGTTAATGATGGTTAATGATGGTTAGTTTTATAGTTGATTTACTCCCTTAATAGCAATGATAAAATGAATGCTTGAATGGTGGTTAATGATGGTTAATGATGGTTAATGATGTTTAGTTTATAGTTGGTTTACCCATTAATAGCATGATAAATGATGCTTAATGGTGGTTAATGATGGTTAATGATGGTTAATGATGGTTAATGATGTTTAGTTTATAGTTGGTTTACCCATTAATAGCATGATAAATGATGGTTAGTGATGGTTAATGGTGGTTAATGATGGTTAATGATGGTTAATGATGTTTAGTTTATAGTTGATTTACCCATTAATAGCATGATAAATGATGCTTAATGGTGGTTAATGATGGTTAATGATGGTAAATGATGGTTAATGATGGTTAATGATGTTTAGTTTATAGTTGATTTACCCATTAATAGCATGGTAAATGATGCTTAATGGTGGTTAATGATGGTTAATGATGGTTAATGATGGTTAATGATGGTTAATGATGTTTAGTTTATAGTTGATTTACCCATTAATAGCATGATAAATGATGCTTAATGGTGGTTAATGATGGTTAATGATGGTAAATGATGGTTAATGGTGGTTAGTTGTTCTACCCATGAAAAATGGTGATTTTCCATAGTTGTTTTACCCACATTAGCCATGTTTTTTGTCCCAGCCACATCTCCAGGAACCGGCTCTGCAGCTGCAGCGGCACCGAGTCCCCGGAGCCCACGACCCGTCGCAACGCCAGCGCCGCCACGGAGCCTAAGTCGCGATGCTCCAGGTGCTCCACGAAGTCCAATAAGGCGCTGGAGAGCATGGCCTGGCGCGTGGCGCGGGATAGGCCTGGAATCTGCAATTTATGTCATCTATGTCATCTATTTATGTAATCTATGTCATCTATATGAATCTATTCATGAACTTAAGATATGTGTAGTATATATATATGTTATGAAGAGATACATATGTACACGTGTGTGAGCGATTCCAAACTGATATTCTGTGTGTGTGTTATTACATATGCATATATGCATATATATATATTATATATATATATACTGACGTATAACTAAATATAAACAAAGATAAGCCAATGGTATATAACATATATAACTATAGCTTAATAATACCAATGGACATACTAGGACCATTTCCCAGTCTTTCACATTTTGCCAGGACACGTAGACGCTCACGTTGAAGCGCTGGATCAACTCCACCGCCTGCGCTGCCGTGGGCATCGTGGCCAGCACCGCCTCGCCGCCACGGGCCAAGGTGGGGAGCAGCTGGGTCTGCAGTCCACCTGGGCAGCAGAAAACATGGGAAAAGATTGAAAAAAGTCCCAGAAATATCCAAGAAATTTGGAGTATTTAGGAGTTGTTTTTAGTTTTTTTGGATGTGTTTTCGGATTTTTTTGGAGTTCAAAATAGAGTTTGATGCCAGTGGCTTGGAAGGGAAGACTTCCCCAATTTTTAGTTGGATGTTTCAAGATGTTTCAGTGTTCAAGATTTGGAATCAAATGAATTGAGGGAAGGGAAAAAAAATGTTGACTGGGAAATTGTCCCTTTTGTCTTGAATAAAATCAACGTGATTGCATGGTTTTTATGTCCCCAGAAATAACCAAAGGGAAAGCAACAGCCATACTATCAAGCGATCAAAGTTCATCACCCAGCTCCTGATACGCCACATGCATACATACATACATACATAACATAACATAACATAACATTACATTACATTGCATTACATTACATTACATTACATACATTACATACATTACATACATTACATACATTACATTACATTACATTACATTACATTACATTACATTACATTACATTACATTACATACATTACATACATGACATACATTACATACATTACATACATTACATACATTACATACATTACATACATTACATACATTACATACATTACATACATTACATACATTAATACATTACATACATTACATACATTACATACATTACATACATTACATACATTACATACATTACATACATTACATACATTACATACATTACATACATTACATACATTACATACATTACATACATTACATACATTACATACATTACATACATTACATACATTACATACATTACATACATTACATACATTACATACATTACATACATTACATACATTACATACATTACATACATTACATACATTACATACATTACATACATTACATACATTACATACATTACATACATTACATACATTACATACATTACATACATTACATACATTACATACATTACATACATTACATACATTACATACATTACATACATTACATACATTACATAAATTACATACATTACATACATTACATACATTACATACATTACATACATTACATACATTACATACATTACATACATTACATACAATACATACAATACATACATAACATACAATACAATACATTACAATACAATACCATACAATACCATACAATACCATACAATACCATACAATACCATACAATACCATACAATACCATACAATACCATACAATACCATACAATACCATACATACATACCTACATACATACATACCATACATACCATACATACCATACATACATTACATACATTACATACATTACATACATTACATACATTACATACATTACATACATTACATACATTACATACATTACATACAGTACATACAGTACATACAGTACATACATTACATACATTACATACATTACATACATTACATACATTACATACATTACATACATTACATACATTACATACATTACATACATTACATACATTACATACATTACATACATTACATACATTACATACATTACATACTTTACATACTTTACATACATTACATACATTACATACTTTACATACATTACATACTTTACATACATTACATACATTACATACATTACATACATTACATACATTACATACATTACATACATTACATACATTACATACATTACATACATTACTACATTACATACATTACATACATTACATACATTACATACATTACATACATTACATACATTACATACATTACATACATTACATACATTACATACATTACATACATTACATACATTACATACATTACATACATTACATACATTACATACATTACCTACATTACCTACATTACCTACATTACCTACATTACCTACATTACCTACATTACCTACATTACCTACATTACCTACATTACATACATTACATACATTACATACATTACATACATTACATACATTACATACATTACATACATTACATACATTACATACATTACATACATTACATACATT
>CAMXCT020004012.1:7830-18934 GCA_947184155.2 Cladocopium goreaui | reverse complement strand
TACATACATTTACATACATTACATACATTACATACATTACATACATTACATACATTACATACATTACATACATTACATACATTACATACATTACATACATTACATACATTACATACATTACATACATTACATACATTACATACATTACATACCTTACATACATTACATACATTACATACATTACATACATTACATACATTACATACATTACATACATTACATACATTACATACATTACATACATTACATCCATACATACATTACATACATTACATACATTACATACATTACATACATTACATACATTACATACATTACATACATTACATACATTACCTACATTACCTACATTACCTACATTACCTACATTACATACATTACATACATTACATACATTACATACATTACATACATTACATACATTACATACATTACATACATTACATACATTACATGACATTACATACATTACATGACATTACATACATTACATACATTACATACATTACATACATTACATACATTACATACATTACATACATTACATACATTACATACATATACATACATATACATACATATACATACATATACATACATATACATACATATACATACATATACATACATATACATACATATACATACATATATAGCGACGGACTGGAACTTAGAATGTCAGCCTAGTTTTCCAAAATTTAGTGGTTTGAACTTAGAATGCCATCCAAATGGGGTATCTTAGAATGCCGCCACATGTGACATTCTAAGTTCCAGTCCGTCGCTAGGAACACCACAATATTTCCCAATATTTCCCAATATTTGAGGCCAAAACATGTCACAAACAGTTTATAGACTGACCAGAAATATATCCCAAAGCATTCCAAGTTCCTAGTTCAAACCCCCTCATGCAGATCGGGTACAGGCAGAGGGTTGGATACTTACATACATATCCCCTTAATTTCAAAATTCCGCCTCGTTCATTCGGGGGTGACGTCGTGACGTCGAAGTAAATCGTACAGATATATTCAAAAGGCTTTGAAAGCACAGCGCAATCGCACTCTCATGCCAAAAAGTTTGGCCCTTTTTTACTCTTCCCCACGCAATCCCAGCTCTACGACACTTTCAGGCCCTGCCTCTTTCCTGCGCTTGCTGAGGAAACCTAATGCTTTTACATGCATTCTAAGTTGTACCTATTTTCGCAAAAACCTATATATATATATATGTACATATTTTCGCCGAGAATCGTTGAAGTTTACCTGTGCTGTTGTATACTTTTCTTGCAAAACTCTAACAGGCATACATGAATGAAAAAGGTGGCATTCTAAGTTTGCAGCGAAATATCACTTGTTGTTGGTCACTGCCCACTGTGGAAAAGCCAGCAGCAATGCGACGAGCAGGATGGGCAAGCACTGTCCACGCCTTCAAATATGAATTCCACGCTTCCCTGCACAGTTCAAACACGGGTGCCATTGCCCGTTATCGGAAAACCAGCAGTGAAGCGAGCAGGATGGACATATACTGCTGTCCACGCCTCCATCTTTTGAACCCCTGCAAAGCCAGCCCTACAGGATCACTCCTTCCCCCGAAATCAATAGACTAAATTGAAATGGGTGACTATGGAATTTTGGAATGATTTACTGCCTTAATTTACATAGTATCAACATATATATATATATATTTATTTATTTAAAAAAACAGAAAAGAGATACCGTGGGACGGCCGGACATCGAGCACTGATGGCTCTACGACACTTTCAGGCGCTGCCTCTTTCCTGCGCTTGCTGAGGAAACCTAATGTTTGCACATGCATTCTAAGTTGTACCTCTTTTCGCAAAAACCTATATATTTATATATCTATGTACATATTTTCGCCGAGAATTGTTGAAGTTTACCTGTGCTGTTGTATACTTGTCTTGCAAAACTCTAACAGGCATACATGAATGACAAAGGTGGCATTCTAAGTTTGCACCGAAATATCACTTGTTGTTGGTCACTGCCCACTGTGGAAAAGCCAGCAGCAATGCGAGCAGGATGGGCAAGCACTGTCCACGCCTTCGGAAAACCAGCAGTGAAGCGAGCAGGATGGACATATACTGCTGTCCACGCCTCCATCTTTTGAACCCCTGCAAAGCCAGCCCTACAGGATCACTCCTTCCCCCGAAATCAATAGACTAAATTGAAATGGGTGACTATGGAATTTTGGAATGATTTACTGCCTTAATTTACATAGTATCAACATATATATATATATATTTATTTATTTATTTAAAAAAACAGAAAAGAGATACCATGGGACGGCCGGACATCGAGCACTGATGGCTCTACGACACTTTCAGGCCCTGCCTCTTTCCTGCGCTTGCTGAGGAAACCTAATGCTTTTACATGCATTCTAAGTTGTACCTATTTTCGCAAAAACCTATATATTTATATATCTATGTACATATTTTCGCCGAGAATCGTTGAAGTTTACCTGTGCTGTTGTATACTTTTCTTGCAAAACTCTAACAGGCATACATGAATGACAAAGGTGGCATTCTAAGTTTGCAGCGAAATATCACTTGTTGTTGGTCACTGCCCACTGTGGAAAAGCCAGCAGCAATGCGAGCAGGATGGGCAAGCACTGTCCACGCCTTCAAATATGAATTCCACGCTTCCCTGCACAGTTCAAACACGGGTGCCATTGCCCGTTTTCGGAAAACCAGCAGTGAAGCGAGCAGGATGGACATATACTGCTGTCCACGCCTCCATCTTTTGAACCCCTGCAAAGCCAGCCCTACAGGATCACTCCTTCCCCCGAAATCAATAGACTAAATTGAAATGGGTGACTATGGAATTTTGGAATGATTTACTGCCTTAATTTACATAGTATCAACATATATATATATATATTTATTTATTTAAAAAAACAGAAAAGAGATACCATGGGACGGCCGGACATCGAGCACTGATGGCTCTACGACACTTTCAGGCGCTGCCTCTTTCCTGCGCTTGCTGAGGAAACCTAATGTTTGCACATGCATTCTAAGTTGTACCTCTTTTCGCAAAAACTTATATATTTATATATCTATGTACATATTTTCGCCGAGAATTGTTGAAGTTTACCTGTGCTGTTGTATACTTGTCTTGCAAAACTCTAACAGGCATACATGAATGACAAAGGTGGCATTCTAAGTTTGCAGCGAAATATCACTTGTTGTTGATCACTGCCCACTGTGGAAAAGCCAGCAGCAATGCGAGCAGGATGGGCAAGCACTGTCCAAGCCTTCAAATATGAATTCCACGCTTCCCTGCACAGTTCAAACACGGGTGCCATTGCCCGTTTTCGGAAAACCAGCAGTGAAGCGAGCAGGATGGACATATACTGCTGTCCACGCCTCCATCTTTTGAATTCAACACTTCCCTGCAAAACCAGCCCTACAAGATCTTGCTTTGAACCTGGGCCTTACTGTACATGCTATCAAGCAAGCTCTTCACCATTGGGTCCTTCCAATCTGTCACTTCTTCGAACGTCTCTTCCAATCTAATCTCTCCAACTACCTTCTCTGCCCCGTCTACAACTACCAAGGGCCAAATGGACAGGGAATTGGAGCGAAATGGCCGCAGAATGGCATTTGCCTGTCCAAGCGCAAGCGTTTTCCACTCTTGCGGTATCAGCTGCATGCACATCAGCGTGGGACCCTCCTCGTTGCCATCAGCAGGGCCATTGCCGCCGTCTTCTTCTTCGATATCCTCATCTTCAGAAGGGGTGGCCGCGCTAGCACACTGTGCAACATCTGAGGACTTGGTGTGTGATTCCATCCTGCGCAGTTTGGCTGGTTGAGAAAGCTCAGCTTCAGCCTCACAAGACGCCAGCTCCCTTTTCGAAGAACCCTTGGCAATTCCCTCCGAATCTGAACATGCCAATGGAGAAAACCAGAGCCACACCTCTCCTTTCAAATAGTTCAATTCAATCGGTTTGGAGAAGACATGCACCAACTGGAAATGGTACCCAAACCAGAAAGTGGTAGGCTTCGGCCTACTCTTCTTGTACTCCTGGAACTCTGTTTCTGTCACACGGTGCAAAGCAAACATCTCAGAAAACTGCGCGTCAGAGTATTGACAGCAGCCGTTGAACTCTAAAATTCCCAAAAGAAGGCGTCTAGCCAAAGGTCTCCGTGGTGTCGTGGCCGTAAGAACAATTCGATCACCTGTCCTCAGAAATTTGCATGGCTGCGTCCTGACTTCCATGGTCTTTCTGGAACTTGAAGGACCATCGACAAATCTCTGAGCAAACTCCTGCTTCACCAGCAGTCCGCAAAACCTCCAACCATCCTGACGCTTGTGCTTCCTCACATTGAAGCCGTCCAAATTCATCTCAAGCATCATTCCTCCCACTGTATCCTGGCAAAAACTGCCATCCAATGACAGCAGTTTAAGTTTGTAGCACAAACATGCAAAAACAGAAAGCGGAATATCAAAGTAAATGCACGATCATGAAGGCTGGCAATCGCTATCCACCCCGCCTCAGCCTCACTTTTGTTGTCCTGTGGGGCCTGGCAGCGCATGACAACATTCTAAGTTCGTAGCAAAAACAGAAAGCGGAACTGCCCTCAACAGTTCTGGCACCACCTCCTTTTCAACGTTCTCTGCCATCTCGGGGGAAGTCGCTCTCAAAGCGTCCGCCTCCGCCTTTTCAGCAGCCATCCCGTCCCGTGCAAGAAAACTGACTGAATCTGCTCAAAAAACGTGGCAAAAAAACATTTACAATGCCCACAAAAACATATGTGTATACGGCGGTATGTATATGTGTGTGCATATTTTTATTGGTACAAGCTGGAAGTTCACCCTGCCTCAGCTGGGGTAACTCTTCCATGAATTGGTTCAGACACCTCTTCAACGGCAGACTTTTCAGAAATCTGCAGCGCTGACTGAGAAAAACAACGTCAAACAGGATCTCTTCCCCAGATTTGGCTACATTCTAAGTTCAACCTTTTCAGGATTAAAGCCAGCTCAAAAGCACGCCTTTTCAGCCTCCTGGGCAGTCTCCGGCACGGTAGCTGCAAGGTGGTCCACCACCTTGGTCATAAAACTTACACCGGAAGGCTGAATTTGGGCACATGTCCGCATTCAAACAAAAAATATAAAGTGTCAAAGTAGAGGTCCCACCTGGTCTGGAGGAGGTTTTTCAAGAGCTTGAGCTGGCGCCTCTTCCACAGCCTGTGGTTCCAAAACCTGCAGGCCCAGCAGGGCCAAACATGAAAGGAAAAACAGCGAGGCTGCATTCTAAGTCCAACCTCCTGCAGAAAAAACAGCTCAAGCCAAGCAAATGATCTGATGTGATCGAAGTATTCTGCCTGAACACGCCTTTCCATCATCGTGGGCATGTGTCTATACAAATATATATATATATATACATTCCAAGTTCAACCTGTGCAGAAATAGACACCAAAACCAGGCCTTTTCGGTGTGTTGGATGCTCTGCGGTGCACTCAGGGGGAAAGGTTCCTGCAGTGTTTGGGCCCCAACCACCCTATGATAGAAGAACGAAACCTCAATTGGCAGCTAAATGGCTGCCCACCCCGCCTCAGCCTCGCTTGTGTTGTCTTTTGGGGCCTGGCAGCACATGACAGCAGTCTAAGTTCGTAGCAAAAACAGAAAGCGGAACTGCCCTCAACAGTTCTGGCACCACCTCCTTTTCAACGTTCTCTGCAATCTCGGGGGAAGTCACTCTCAAAGCGTCCGCCTCCGCCTTTTCAGCAACCATCGCGTCCCGTGCAAGAAAACTGACTGAATCTGCTCACAAAACATGGCAAAAAACATTTGCAATGCCCACAAACATATGTGTATATGGCGGTATGTATGTCCCCGTCTCAGCCTCACCCTTGTTGTCCTGTGGTTCCTGGCAGCGCATGACAGCATTCTAAGTTCGTAGCAAAAACAGAAAGCGGAACTGCCCTCAACAGTTCTGGCACCACCTCCTTTTCAACGTTCTCTGCAATCTCGGGGGAAGTCACTCTCAAAGCGTCCGCCTCCGCCTTTTCAGCAACCACCCCGTCCCGTGCAAGAAAACTGACTGAATCTGCTCACAAAACATGGCAAAAAAAATGTTTGCAATGCCCACAAACATATGTGTATATGGCGGTATGTATGTCCCCGCCTCAGCCTCACCCTTGTTGTCCTGTGGTTCCTGGCAGCGCATGACAGCATTCTAAGTTCGTAGCAAAAACAGAAAGCGGAACTGCCCTCAACAGTTCTGGCACCACCTCCTTTTCAACGTTCTCTGCAATCTCGGGGGAAGTCACTCTCAAAGCGTCCGCCTCCGCCTTTTCAGCATCAACCATCGCGTCCCGTGCAAGAAAACTGACTGAATCTGCCACAAACAATTGCAAAAAACATTTGCAATGCCCACAAACATATGTGTATATGGCGGTATTTATGTCCCCCGTCTCAGCCTCAAACCCTGTTGGTCCCTGTGGTTCCTGCAGCGCATGCCGCATTCTAAGTTCGTAGCAAAACAGAAAGCGGACTGCCCTCACAGTTCTGGCACCACCTCCTTTTCAACTGGTAGGGCTCGGGGGGGGGGGGGGGTGGGGCAATCCGTGGGGGAAAGTCCACTCTCAAAGCGTCCTCCTCCGCCTTTTCATCACCATCGCGTCCCGTGCAAGAAAACTGACTGAATCTGCTCACAAAACATGGCAAAAAACATTTGCAATGCCCACAAACATATGTGTATATGGCGGTATGTATGTCCCCGCCTCAGCCTCACCCTTGTTGTCCTGCGGGGCCTGGCAGCGTATGACAACATTCTAAGTTCGTAGCAAAAACAGAAAGCGGAACTGCCCTCAACAGTTCTGGCACCACCTCCTTTTCAACGTTCTCTGCAATCTCGGGAGAAGTCGCTCTCAAAGCGTCCGCCTCCGCCTTTTCAGCAACCACCCCGTCCCGTGCAAGAAAACTGACTGAATCTGCTCACAAAACATGGCAAAAAAAAATCTTTTGCAATGCCCACAAACATATGTGTATATGGCGGTATGTATGTCCCCGCCTCAGCCTCACCCTTGTTGTCCTGTGGGGCCTGGCAGCGCATGACAGCATTCTAAGTTCGTAGCAAAAACATAAAGCGGAACTGCCCTCAACAGTTCTGGCACCACCTCCTCTTCAACGTTCTCTGCAATCTCGGGGGGAGTTGCTCTCAAAGCGTCCGCCTCCGCCTTTTCACCAACCATCCCGTCCTGCGCAAGAAAACTGACTGAATCTGCTCAAAAAACGTGGCAAAAAACATTTGCAATGCCCACAAAAACATATGTGTATATGGCGGTATGTATATGTGTATGCATATTTTTATTGGTACAAGCTGGAAGTTCACCCTGCCTCAGCTGGGGTAACTCTTCCATGAATTGGTTCAGACACCTCTTCAACGGCAGACTTTTCAGAAATCTGCAGCGCTGACTGAGAAAAACAACGTCAAACAGGATCTCTTCCCCAGATTTGGCTACATTCTAAGTTCAACCTTTTCAGATTAAAGCCAGCTCAAAAGCACGCCTTTTCAGCCTCCTGGGCAGTCTCCGGCACGGTAGCTGCAAGGTGGTCCACCACCTTGATCATAAAACTTACACCGGAAGGTTGAATTTGGGCACATGTTCGCATTCAAACAAAAAATATAAAGTGTCAAAGTAGAGGTCCCACCTGGTCTGGAGGAGGTTTTTCAAGAGCTTGAGCTGGCGCCTCTTCCACAGCCTGTGGTTCCAAAACCTGCAGGCCCAGCAGGGCCAAACATGAAAGGAAAAACAGCGAGGCTGCATTCTAAGTCCAACCTCCTGCAGAAAAAACAGCTCAAGCCAAGCAAATGATCTGATGTGATCGAAGCATTCTGCCTGGACACGCCTTTCCATCATCGTGGGCATGTGTCTATACAAATATATATATATATATATAGATATATATATATATATAGAGATATATATATATAGATATATATATATATATAAAGCCCCATCGGCTGACTCTCCAACATGCCTCAGGTTGAAAGGCCTCTTCAGCAGCGGGCGCTTCAGAAACCTGCAGTCCCCAGAATATGTGAACAAAGAATGCAGCATTCCAAGTTCAACCTGTGCAGAAATAGACACCAAAACCAGGCCTTTTCGGTGTGTTGGATGCTCTGCGGTGCACTCAGGGGCAAAGGTTCCTGCAGTGTTTGGGCCCCAACCACCCTGTGATAGAAGAACGAAACCTCAATTGGCAGCTAAATGGCTGCCCACCCCGCCTCAGCCTCACTTTTGTTGTCCTGCGGGGCCTGGCAGCGCATGACAACATTCTAAGTTCGTAGCAAAAACAGAAAGCAACTGTCGTTTCATCAAATATGTACATGTATGTGCATCTGTAGTTTGTTCCAAACCGCTAAAAGCGACCCCTTCGATCAAATATCCTTTTGACATTCGCGCTCGCTCCAAGTTCAAGTGATACATTGCTACATGATTTTGAAACATTTGGTGCAAGCTTTCACTTTTTTTGGCGATTTCATGCCACTACACGTACTGGTTTTGTGCACGCGCTCAGTAGTGGACAAAAACAACTCCGCAGGCAGTTTGGCACCCTTGAAGAAGCACAGGTCATCATCATTCTTTTTGGCTATGCTGGCCGCTTTCTTCGAATTTGGCACGGCAGACATAACCCAGCAAAGTCTTTGCAGCACCAAAACCCCTATTGCGCCCATGGCTGCCCCGAGCAGTAGCACGAGAAGCACAAACTGGTCGAAAGAATCCACACCCATAGCTCCAGTGGTGAAGATTGCCCTCTCCACTTGGATGCTACCTACCTTGATGCCAAATGCCACTAGCAGCCAAATATGCAAAACACCGAATGAGCATTCTAAGTTCAACCTCTGGGCCCCCCGTCACCCTGAAACCTGTTTCCGGCTCTTCCACGCCTGAAATGGGATACGCGCCGTTTCCGGCTCTTTCACGGGAGGGCCTGATACCTATGCACAAGACGACCAGGCATTCTGGGCCTTTCTGCTATGAAAACAGCAGACACATGGAATTTGCTCGGGCCTGTGCATCTTTCAAAGGCTCCGAATCCTCTGTGGGCCAGCCAGATTTGATACAGGCGTACAAGGAAGCTAAATCTTTAATATATATATATATATTTTATGGATGTTGTTTTATATATATATGTATATGTATAAATGTAAAATACGCATTAATTTATATTAAATTATATATATATACTTGGAATATCTTGGCATAAATGTCGGCCTGTCTGGAACAGCCAACCTCCAACTTGAACGGTCCTCCTGGTCCTCCGGCAGATTTTCTCCTTCGTCCTGTTGGGCTTTACTTGGTTGTTTCCAGCCAAAGTAGCTCGCAACCCCCAACTTAGAATGCTGACACAAGTTCCATACAGGTTCCATGATATACACTGGTACATGGATTTTTATATAAAATGCATAAAGTGCCAGGGGAGAATTAGTCTATGTATATATATATATATTATATATATATATATGTGCGGGGTTCGTGTGCTCACCTTCTTGCTGAACAGGTCATCAAGATGGGAGCGCGGCACACAAACCTGCAGGAAACACGTCTACATGTGGCGAAAACAGCCTACCACTTGTTCTCAATCAGCTTAGCTGGCATTCTTAGTTTGGACATTTTTGGGGGCCAATAGGCATCTACGGATATCAATGCTCATTTTCCTCAAACTCCCTTATACAAAAGCCTAGTAGCATCTGGGAGCAGCATCAAGGAGAAGACGCCCCGACGCGGTGACATGAGATCAAAATGGCCAAACATTTCGTCGCTACCCACTGCTTTCTGCCAAGAAAACAGGAGGTGAGCGACCACTTCTCCCGTTCCAAACAAAGAATCTTGAAGCATACTTGGGTCTTGGATGGCCAGAATTTGCTTGTGAGCAGCAGCCTGAATGGTAACCCGCAGCACTCCCCCAATTGTTGCTGCGATCCAGGCGAGATCCTTTATCTCAAAGGTCCCATGGTGCAAAACCTTCTCAATATCTCCACGCCGGCTGGGGAATTTTTTCATTGCCAAAGCACCTTGGAAGAGGACGGCAGCAGGGAAGCATTCTATGTTTATAAATATATTCTGCATTGTTTGTATATACCTATATATGTATGCAGTATCTGACATATTCATTGATCGCAACAAGCATCTACCTATATATATATAACTACAAAAATATATAGGTGCGTACAAAGCGTGTTGGTCTAGACAAAGATCAACAAAAAACAGCAGTGAAGGGCTACAGTAAGGGGTGCAGACATGAGTCAAACGTCAGCTGCAAATGCCTTGCTCTCAGCGACCTCGTTCGCATTTTGCCTAGCGCTCTTGGGATATCCTGCTGCATTCCTGGCAGTGGGCACGAGAGGAATAGCAACCAACTGGTGAAAAATAGAATCAACCGGAAGTCAACGTGGCAAAATGTCAGGACAGAGCTTGAAAACGGCAACCCACCTGTCAACTTAGAATGTATCATGAATCATGATCTGCAGTCCTCGGGACGGATCTGTAGCCCCTGATGTCTCGTGCAGCTAAGATCGACCTCAAGTCACAAGTCCGTCAGGAAAGCGCAACATCAAGGAAGGAAAGCAGCCCACAAAACTTGCTATATAAAATCCGCCCGCACCGAAGGTGCCGAGGCGTTTTTCTTGGCACGCATGATCCGTAAGCAATTGCAATAGCTATTAAGCTTTAGCTTAGGGGGGTGGCACTTTTGCTCTAGAATCGTGGATTTTTCCACGTTTTTGAGAAGGTCGTGAAATTGGCTCAGTTGCCAAACTTGGGCTCAACATGGCCCAAGATGGGCCCAACATAGGCCCAACATGGGCCCAACGTAGGCCCAACGTAGGCCCAACATGGCCCAAGATGCCCCAACATAGGCCCAACATAACCCCAACATAGGCCCAACATGGCCCAAGATGCTTCAACATAGGCCCAACATGGGCCCAACATAAGCCCAACATGCCTCAACATAGGCCCAACATGGGCCAACATGGTTCAACATGCCTCAACATAGGCCCAACATAGAGCCATCATGGGACCAACATACTCCCAACATACGCCCTACAAAGGCCCAACATAGCACATATGGATACATATGGTTTTATT
>CAMXCT020004011.1:18056-48064 GCA_947184155.2 Cladocopium goreaui | reverse complement strand
GCAATCGGGGAAAGCAGGTAAATTTTATGAATCACCAGCTGAATGCACCATTAATCATGAAATCATCATGAAAAACATCATGAAACCATGTTTCACCATTAAACCACCAGTTGTTTCCATTAGAATTCACCATGTTTCACCATTAAACCACCATGTTTTACCATTAAACCATCATGTTTCACCATTAAACCATATTAAACCAGCATGTTTTCACATTTTTTCCATTCGAATCCACCATGTTTCACCGTCTTCCCAGGAAGGACCCCAAGGTCTCACTGGTTTGGTCCGGACCCAGGGACCCAGGGCATGGTGATTTTTCATGCTCGATGGGATTTAGGATGATTAGCCTCTGATAATGACTAACATAGCTATTGAAAATGGCCCATAGAAATAGTTGATTTACCTAGATTTACCTATTAAAGACGGTGATTTTCCATAGCCATGTAAACGTTTACCAGAGGGTACCCATTACCCTCTGCTTACTGGTGCTTGGTAGGGAATGGATGGGTTGCTGGGGGAATGGGGGAATGGGATTATTATTGATAGTTATTATGGATTACCCTCTGGTAAACATACAATGTCAATAGCAAAATCAAATGATAAATCCCATTGAGGGTAATGGGTAATGGCTAATCATAATAAATGTAATTATGTTTACCCTCAATGTTATTATACAATGATTTAAACATACAAAAATCTATGGACAAATCCACCATGTTAATAGCAAAATCAACTATCAATGGCCGAAACTTTCAATAGCAAAATGTAAAAAATTACCAGAGGGTAAACCATAAATTCCATAGAGATTGATGGTGATTTGAATTGACTTAATGCTTCAAAAACTCAATGGATGATACTGATTATACCAACCTTTTCATGGGGAGATCACGGAGAATGGGATGATAGATAAGGATGAAAACACCGGTGGTTTGTCCAAACACGGAGTTACCCCAATAATTTGGGGGGTCTGAAGGCAACAATAGTGGGGATATTCTATGGGATATATAGGCAACCCTATGATATGTGGGTTTCCAAACATGGAGTATACAGTATACCTCAATTGAGGGCAATGATCATTGGTAAAATGATGTAAAATGATATGATAAAGACCTCAAAATGGGGAACCAAATATTTGTGGGATGCCAGAAAAGGTGATGTTTTCACAACTTAACGATGAGATGATGATCCAAACTTAACGGTGGTATCTTCGCGATGAATCTGTCGAAGCGGCTCGTTGGCTCGTTGGTTGAAATTTGGGATTGACAGGTGCCGATTTCAAGTCGCAAACACGGACTTGCGATGAAAAATCATCTGGGTAGATTGCTTTCATAGCGACCTCACTTATTGATCGAAAACTGGAATCATAGTGAAGAGGAATCATCCCCCAGCCAATCGAGCCTTATTTCAGGCTAGTGAATTATGACAAAAAAGCCCAGAATGATGATTGAATTCAGGTCCTGACCCTCCAAAGTGCGATATGTTGATATGTTTAGAGAATGTTTCCTGAACCAAGAAGGCCTGGTGTTACGTGACCATGAAAGTGTCGCTTCTGCAGTGAAACATAGAGAAACATGGATATCTTAAAATCACTAGTTGCGATACGTTCAACGATTTTCAAACTGATTCACTGAGCATGTGCCGAAATTAAGAACTTCTCTCCGTTGCTTGTTGTCCCAGTTATATGAAGTGATATTTATGAATCATTCGAAATAATGATACATAATGATACCTATAGACTCTGGATGAAATTTGTGACATCTTAAACATGTTCCGACCAACAAACGTTTTTCAACGTTTGGTGACTTCTTTTGATTCCAACGCACATCGCCTATTCCAATCCACAGATTTCCCATTGAGGTGACGGATGCAGTGTTGCCCCCCAGCGGCGCCAAGCATATGCTCTCGCACCCTGCGTCCAACGCGGAAGTTCTGGGTTTCTTGGCGTTTCGGAAGGTGATCTCCCAGGTAAGGATTTATCCCACTGGGGTTGAACAGCTTGAAATGGTTTCTACATGGTTAAACATCCCGGATTCCGAGGATATGTTGGAAAACCAGTTGGAATCAACGTATGAGCTTCCTATTTTCACATTGGTGTTGGTTGATGGCAGTTGATAGCTGTTTGTTGGGCGACAATCTGTTTTGTATAACTACCCTCTGTAAAGCATTTCATATGCAATGCAAATTGTAATATATAGATGCCCTCTGGTACACTAACATAATCATAACATAGCTGTCGAATATCACTAATTACATTAATAGGTAGTTCGGTAGTCCACCAATTTTTCATCGCCCAGTTTTCATAGCTATGTCACTGGAGGGTATGGGTTTGAACATGGGGTATCCTGGCGCTATGGAAGTCAGTAAATCACCAAGGGAACACGGTTTTCCCAATATTTTAGGTTCGGCAAACCGCTCGTGTTTTTGGACAGAACATGTGCCTGCTGGAGTCATTCTCAATTCTTGGGTAACCTTTTACCGCAGAAGAACTACAACCAATCCAGAATGAAAAGATGATGTATTCTGCATTCATGATTTCATTTTCGTAGGGGTTAGCTACAATATAAAGTATTTGATAGTAATTCATTGTTCATGTCAGTTCGTCGTTGGCCAAGTGGACTGTCTCCACGCCCCATCCTGCGCACTGCGAGGTGCTTTGGTGGTGAATCTGGGCATGGCTTTCTTGGTCTTCAGAAACCTCAAGGCACCGGGAATCCTGGGAAACTGTGGAGAAAATATGACACGCATAAAACCATTCGGCTGCTCGGTTCCCGACACGTGGGGTATGGGTATACCGTTTTCATGGCCATGACATGATCTGAAATGATGGGGAAAATGATCCTCAAAACCAGGTCATTTTTCAGTGACTTTCAGTCTATCCCATGTGAATCTGTGGGGATTGTAATGTGTTTTGATCGTCCCAAAGACCGAAAAGTGATCGAAAATGACAACCAGGATGATGAAAATGGTGGTAGCCATTTTTACCATCTGGTTGTGGCTAACATAGCCATGGAAAATCCCCAGCCATAAAGGGAGGTTTAGTTCGCTGGGAAAATCATCTATTTCTATGGACCATCTATACCATGGCTGTGTTAAATAACCAGATGGTACTTCGGAAAGCTCCAAGGTTCACAGAAAATGAGCTGAAACCCAGCATCATTAAGCCAGGATCAACCACCGGTGGTTTCCGGGTGGCAGTTTGATGATGTGGTTTGATGAATTTAAGCGAATGTTCATTGATTGGATGAACATTGGATCAATTGGATGGGGATTGCTACATCATGATTGTTCAATTTACGAGTTTCCGATCAGTTTGAAACCCAGCATTCACTTCTAAAACGGAGTGGAACGCCACGGAAGCCCCTTTTTCTTGTCGCCAAAGTTTGGTCCAGTAATCTCCGAGCCATGTAGGTATTGTAGGTGGAGGGAACGAAGGAGGGTTCGGTAGGGCTATGTATTCATATTCCCTATGAAAAGAGGTTCCGAAGAACTATTGTGAATAGCTATCCAGCTTCATATTCCCTAGCTATTCATATTTATGAGAGCTATTCATGATAGTTGTTGTTTTGGTTCCGTTCCCCGGAACCGGTTTTGGTTACGCTTCGGCTTCAGCGCGGAACCCGCGCGGAACCGGTGTCACCATGTGTCACCGGTGTCACGGTCAGGCCAAAGTCAAGGATCGCTTGGAAGGAAAGGCTGGCTCAGCCGGGGCCGTCGAAATCGGTGCTTGATGGTTACCCATGACGGATCCTAACGGTGCTGCCATATATGGTGTGCCATGGATACCATCAATATACCCATATATATATATTATATTATATACCCCAAATGTTAGCATATATACCAGCACCATGGATCCGTCATGGGTTATGCGAAACCTCCGGGGTCTTACCAAAAAACAGGGCTGTTGAGATTCGAAACTGAGTTTACTAGTCACTAGTCGTGGTAAAAAAATATCGGTGGTTGGTTGATTCTGATTTTCCATGATTTTGCGATTTTGGTGCATTCGTTTGGCACGGAAAAAAATATGGGCATGGGAGAATTCACCAATTTTTCATCGAAGGCTTCGATTTTCGAAGGCTTCGGTTCCGCTTCGAATGACAGTTGGATTGTGGGAACTTCACCCTAAGAATGGCAGGTATTCTACGGAAGAGTCGCAGGACCCATTTTTTGATGTTCGAACATTTATTTGCTCACCCTTTATCTTTTTTTGACCCAACGGCAATCAACGGCCACAAAAAAGAAAATAAAGAAACACATAACTATCTGATGGTCATATTCAACCGAAGACACACTCATGTTTTGTGCTTATACCCCTATTTGAAACTTTAGTTCAACTAAAACATGAGGTCCATTCAACTAAAATTTGAACTAAAACTTTAGTTTTTGTGCTTATACCGCCATTTGAAACATCATGTTTAGTTGTTTCAATTCAGTTAATCCAACTAAAACAAGGACTATATAACTGTGTATATCCTCAACCAAGTTGTCTGTTTATTGATGGTCTTTCCATCATTCAAATACCGTTGATCCAGAGCAGCTTTATCCCATCACCATCATCATCATCCAACTCTTATATCATCTTATATCATTTATATCCCATCATCCAATTCCTCTAGCCTCTAGGAATGGCAAGTTATAAAATTGGCATTGTGAAATTCGGCCAAGTTATATACAAATTTTCATACATTTCTAATAAAATTCATTAGCCATTTATATAAATCACTCTTAAGACTTATTATTAACTAATTTGTCCATTATTATTGCTGGTTGGTGGTTTGGAACCATGGAATTTTATGACTTTCCGTTCAGTTGGGAATTTCATAATCCCAATTGACTTTCCATTGATTAACCACATATATATATATATACATAATCCCAATGATATTCAGAAACATATTCCATATATCAACATAATCTATCAAAAAAAATGGATCCCAATCATATCCCAATCATATTTTTCGGATAGGTGGCGAAAAACCACCTTTTGCAGATTGGTTGGGATATCGGATCTCCTCCTTTTCCGGTCGCCCTTTGTAAACACCGAGGTCGCTCCCAGGTGCAAAAGCTGTTCGGGGATGGATCCAAAGTTCGGCTGGGTCATGCTGGGTCGACCGTCTATATTAATTGGTACAATAATATAACATACCAATATATAGTTATATCAACATAATTATATGTTATATATATATATGTTGTACCAATATCATTGACCAATTTGTATCAGCATAATATAACAACATAATCTGATATATCATTAATAGATTATGTTGATATATGGAATATAAATTATGTTGATATATTACGTTGTTTTTTTTTAAAAAAAACAAAAGGCAATGATATAATTGAAAGAAATCAATCTTAGATCACAGCTTGATCGAACTGCCTGCCATAGAATCGCCTTTTCGCCTTTTTTCGAAGTGTCATGAATGTCGACTGAGGATTCGACCCCAAGAAATGATGGAGAATCATCATGGATTCACGGTGTGTTTCTTTTCACGTCGAAGATCCAAACGAAGATCACAACTTGTTTGTTTCGCAACGAGTTGTTGAGCACCAATGATCTACAAAGTTGAGCTGGGTGATGGGTCATGCCAAAAAACGTTCATGAGCATGATGATTTTTGTCTACCGAAAAAACTACCTGTGTCATCAGTCTGAAACAGAAATGTTTGATGATGTGTTGATTTATACTACATAATACTACATATGTTTTTTTGCAACACATCATCAAATATTGTAGCATTGTTTTCCCCATGAAGGTGACGACCGGACGGCGGCGGGGTTCATGGCCCCCAGGAGCTGAGAACGGAACTTCTCAGACGAGACAATCGAACTTCGAGTCTCGGTCAAAAGAAGCAGCCGCAGCCGACTTTGATGGTGACTGGAACCATGGTGAAATGTATGGGATAATGATGGTTAATGATGGTTAATAATGGTGTTTGAAAGTGAACAGCGCATTGAAAACTATATAGAAAACCAATTGGTGGATTGTTGCGGGGACTAATTATGATGAATTCATGTAAATTCTACTAGCCAATCGCAATGTATTACAATGAGGATTGTCATATCAGCTGGGAATTTGGGAAGCCCTACAGACCAGACAGTACTATACGCTCATACACATGCTTATACCATGTTATACCAATAAAGATGGCATTGCACAAGTGAGCCTTTGTGGGGATTTTACGGGTGTGGCTTCAACACTGAAATTTGGCTCATGACCCAAGAAAAATTGTTTCCCAACCCACTAGAAAATAGAGTCTTGCTGCAAGAAAAACATGGTAACCCCAAAACAATAATGGGATGGAAAGAGTACATATTTCCCCTTCTCAACATCGGATTGAGAGTTTTCCAAGGAACTTCCAAGACGGAATATCTCAATATTTGGGTCGCAGGTTTGCTCCTTAAATGGACGAAGGTCAAGATCTCCAGTTTTTCCATGGCTACGATCTACTCCGTCTTCCCAAGAACGTTCGGGGGTGGAAGACTACTTTCTTTGTGGGGTTTCTCAGGGTCAAACCCGTCATTCCACAGGGATTCCCCAATGTTGGCTGGAAACTTCCGCGTTTTTCGGCCGAACCCCATCATCCTTGGACCGAAGCCCATCATAATTGAACAAAAACAGCAAAACTTGGTGGCTGCATGGCTCAAAGATTCGTGCCAAGCACAGAGAATCCAAACAGCGGAAAGCAGTTCGAACATCGGGTGGCCGGGCACTCAGGGACGAACCCTGATCAGAACCGAACCCACGACGTCACTGGAATGATGGGAATTGGATTCCCCAATAGCGATATCACTGAATGGAGTCAACAGACAGAAGACATTCTTCCAAATATCATTTGATATCATGGGGCTCGTATGTTCCGTGAATAGGCTTTTGCCAAATCCATTGGTTTCCATTGGATTCTAATCCGGGAGGAAGGCGTTCCGAATCATTAGGGTACCTGATCATGTCATACCAAAATCCGCGGACCTCAAGTTGGAAGAGAGATTGTTAAGGCCCCCGTGAAAACCGATGAAAACACCATAAAAAACCATCAAAAACTCATCATGGATGTCATCCATCCGCAGAATTTAACTGAGGCCGGAAAAAACGGTCTCAGCATGAAGTTGCTGTACGTTGGGGGCTCGCAGATTTTACGGCGAAACTGACGGCTGAGCCATGAAAAAAGCAAAGGATCTTTAATGGTTCAGTCCCATCAGTAATAAGAATGCAAGGGTGTGGTGGGGTCTTTAGCTATCAAAGATATGGGGCTGTTATTGAGAAATGATGGTTGGTTATGAAATGTGGGTTGTACCACCTGGTCTTTTTTACGGATAATTATCCTGGTGATTCACTCTCGAACTTAGTAGCGAACCTAGCCAGAAAAATGGGCCATGGGATAGGAAATCCTTTTCATTGCTCACTTCAGGACGATGAAAAAAAGCAAATCATGAAGATCAAGGAAGAAAACATGATTTCTTATGGATTTTGCCTGATTTCCTACTAGACAAAACAATATGCAGATGACCCCCGACATGTTTGAAACAAGCCTTGGCTTCGCCAGTTTCAATGGAACATTTCCATGGAATCCTTCGTAAAACTCGGAGCAAAGACCATGGGTTTCCTGCAAGTTCAATGTCTATGAGTTCATCCAGAGTTCATGAGGACCACCAGATGTGTTGACCAATGGGCCAAGACATGCTTTATGGTGGGGATGACCAATGAGTCCCAAAATTCTGGGAAGCAACCAAAAAATCACATGCTTTATCACTGCTTTATCATCATTTTCGTCATTCATAGGTTTTATTTAAGGGATATCACCTGTTTTTTAGAAACACCCGAATTGTGTGTTTTGTTTGAGAACCACATTTCCGGTGCTTGTGAATCCCTCACTTTTTTTTTGGTCAAAGCGCGGGACAGGACACCAAAAAAAGTGATTGTTGGCAGACCAACTTAGACGGCCCTGGTTTGTTAGTTGGTGATCTCAACGAATCACACGCCCAAACATGACTGGGTGCTTATGGATTATAGTTTACTTAGATTCACTGACAGAAACCATTCGCAAGATTTCGCAAGTAGCCACAGGATGTTACACACCTCATTTTCCCCATTAAAAACTCATCATGGTCCTATCATGGGTGATATCCTCATAAAAACATGTGGTCATATGGTCCATGGGTTCCTATCATATCCAACCACTTTTGTTCAAAAAAAAATCAACATGGCCATTTCAGTTTCACAGAAGCCAATCAACTATAAGATGTTATAAGATATGACAAGATATTATAAGATATTATAAGATATTATAACATATTATAACCATTGGTTGAACACCTCAAAATTTAACTCATCTTCCCCGTAATCAGATCTGCCGACAGGTGCTACCCGCGCTGGTGGCAGCCAGTCAGAAGCCCGTGTACTACGCACGGCTGGGACGCTGGGCAAATTGGAACATCGTTGGATTCATCGGAAAGCATAGCTATGACTGTAAGAAAAAATCCAGGGGTAAATAATCAGATTATGTTTTGTATATATATATACATAACCAGGGGGTAAATCATCATATATTTTTTTGTATATATAGTATATATATATATATACGTATATCATACTCACAGATCGATATATGTCTATGTAAAAATACGTATGTCAATGGTGACTTCAAAAAAGATGGTGAGTTCAGCCGGTTTCTGGTTGCCAGGATGACGTGGCCCCGCGGTCATGGATTGTGGATGGATCTTCAAAATTTCTAAGCGCCCCAAGTCGGTCCCAAGTCGTTTAACCTCGCCAGAGCATTTTGATTTGACATTTTGATTTGACATTTTTGATGACTTAGAGTTGTTTATGTTGTTTTGATTGCCATATATTGCCATGGTTTGGTGGCGTTCAGGTAGATAAAATTTTGGGGATTCACGGTTCAGCGAAAGAAGTGCCTCCCTGAAGTGTCGTGTAGGGACGTGGATCTGGGCGACATGATCATGATCCGAGGGTAGACACACTGTGGATGGTTGGGAAATCCTGCACCAGTTAGTAGATGGGCAAAATCCCATTGTAATCCCATTATTTGCAGTGTTTTATAATGTTTTAGAGTTCCCACTAGTTACCAACTGGTGCAGGATTTCGCAACCATCCACAGTATGAAAACATGAACAACGTGGATGGGTCCAGTACAAATCTTGAGCCATCCCCATGAAAGAATTGTCTCTTGAAACTTGAAACTATTGAGGATTATTGAGGTAAACCCAACCAGACTACCCTCTGGTTATGTCAAAATAGCTATTGAACATGCTCCAGTCGAAATAGTCACTAAATAGAGCTATTGAAAATGGTACAGTCGAAATACTGTAGTTGATTTACGCATGAAAAATGGTGATTTTCCATAGTTATACTGTATACTGTAGTGGTGATTTACCCAATAAAAATGGTGATTTACGCATGAAAATAGCATGGTGGATCTTTCCAGTTCGCTATAACTGTAAACGTTGAGAGAACATCGGCCGGCTACGAATCGGTGGATCCATTTTTTGAAGGGTTTCAATGGCTGTTTCATGGCGTTTCGCCCAAAAAAATCTAGGCATTTTTTGGGCCATCCAAAAAGTAACGAATACCCTATGGTGAACTAACATAGCAATGGAAAATGGCCATTTATAGTGGATTTTCCCATTAAAAATGGTGATTTTCCATCTGGTTATGACTAACATAGCCATGGAAAATGGATGAAAATGGCCCATTTATAGATGGTTTACCTATGAAAAATGGTGATTTTCCATGGCTATGTTAAATAGACAGATGGTAAGAGTTTTGAATGACAAGCTCATACGAAAAACCAGTTATTCGTAGTCATAAACTAATAGTTATTAATAAAATACTTATTCACTAATGGTTATTAATGTTATTCAAACGAAAAAAACACTAATAGTTATTAATGTTATTCAAGTCATGGTTAGTAAATAACCAATAACTGGTTGGTGGTTTGGAACATGAATTTTATTTTTCCATTCAGTTGGGAATAATCATCATTCCCATTGACGTTCATATTTTTCAGAGGGGTAGGGCTCAACCACCAAGCAGAAAACTAACAACTAATAAATAACTAATAAATGAGTTATTGAAACCCACTAATAATAAATAACTAATAACAAATAACTAACAACTAACTAACTCATGAGTTATTTCAATAAGAAAACGAAAAACTTTATCAGTCATGATGATTGGATTGGTTTAAGGGAACATTTAGAGGAAACCATAGATTTTCCCATTAAGTATGGGGCTTTCCTGTAGATTTTCCCTTAAACCAACCCATTGATAAAAACTATTCAAGTCATGAGGTTATTGAAAGCCACAGCCACTTTTCGCCATCCCAAATTGGCCGTGAAAACGGGGCCTTTTAGGCGCTGTCTGATGTGGCGGAGCTAGTTGGACATGGGGATTTTAACATGATTGAATGGCGACTAAAAAAACGATTCATGTGTTCATGGGGATAATAATATATTATATATATATGTAATATATAATATATATTATATTATGATATATATATATATATACATATATTATATTATATATATACATATATAATGGATACGAATTTTGATATGTCACCAACTACAATAATGACCAGGACTGGATTAACGTCCTTGAGCGATGGTCGGATGAGTTTTTCGAAACTTACCCTCTGGTTATGTCAAAAATGTCCCAGTCGAAATAGTTGATTTATCTATTTTATAAATTTTTCCAGTTCGCAAATTGTAAACGCTTACTAGAGGGTATGTAAACCTCCTGTCACGAATTCCATCACGGGGTGACCATAAACCATAGAACAAATGCAATGTTTTGACAATTGCAGATACAAAGCATTGCGGGCAGCCCGGTCAGAACCTTAAGGGTGATTTGTGATTGAGACATGCCCATTATCATCCAATATGGTCGTGCAAAAAATTAGGGATATTGTGAAAAACAACATGGTTGGTCCCCATAAACCTTCGTTAGCCTAGTTATAGGTCAACTTTGTCAACTTACAGTAGCTATCATCAATCAGCTGTAAATCCCATTATATAAATCCCTATGTTTCTTGGTTAAACCCACCATTTTTCCATGGTTTCTATGGTTGGGGAGCTGCCCTCATGCTATGCCATCACTGCGAACTCCCTGCTGGCCCGGCCGAACTCACCCTGCCCTCAGCGAAGATAAGGAGAGTTCTGCGGAGAGGTGAACTGGGGAGAAGTTCTGTTGGGACCGTAGTATTTGGGAACCAATTGTGTTCAATAGTGGTTAATAGGCTATAGAATATTATAGGAAATCCATGAACTGATATACATATATATATATAATTATATATATATAATTGAATGATATAAGTTGGGATATGGTGGTTAATAGTGATTAATAGTGATGGTTAATAGGCTATAGGTTAATAGTGATTAATAGTGACTAATAGTGATTAATAGTGATTAATCATTCAATGTGTAGCGGTTAATAGTGGTTAATAGTGATGGTTAATGGTGGTTTTCATAGGCTATAAACCAATAACAATGGGAATATTATGGTGATCTGATGATCGGATCGATCTGGGTAGATTATAACGACCGAACCCTGTTCTCCCGAGCCCTGGAATCATGGTGAATAAGGGGAATCATCCCAAAATGGCTGGAATTTTCAGGTTAGTGAAGTATTATAATTTGCCCAGACATATTCGGGGGATGGGATGATATATAAGTGGATAGTTTAACCATAACCAGTCATAACCAGCAAAAGATAACAATTTTTTGATGACGGCCAAAGATTTGACCTTGAGGAGTTTGAATGATTTGTATGGTATATGTCATTTTACTTCATCAAGCATGTTCCAAACAACATGTGTTTTTGCATGTATATGATATGTATCAGAATTCATTTGCCCAACATCGAGCGCGATACTATGTAATGGCAACCCGGGATTAATAAACCCCTAGGCTGTTTAATTGGAAAGGTACTATTTAAGTATCAAATCATGACTATTGAGGGAATACCCCCCTGATTAATAAATCATTGTTTATTAATCCGGGATTGACATTACAAGGTTCCAGCGATTTGTTTCTTTAAAGTGTGGCTTGATTGGTGCTTGGTGATAGACCGTGGAAGGGGGCATGGGAAATGAGATGCTATTGAGGAGGGGAATGGCTCCCAAGTTAGCAATGTTTCCGTGCCTCCCTGATCGTCATTTTGAAATCTGGTAAATCAACTCTCAAATCCACTTGCTATTTCCAAGCTTTCCAAGAATTGGTTTTACAAATTACTATTCTGGTTGGTGGTTTGGATCATTTTTCATTTTTCCATATATTGGGAATTTCATAATCCCAACCGAGGTTCACTCATCTTTTTCAGAGGGGTAGGGCTCAACCACCAACCAGATGATATTCAAATCATATTTGGATGATATTCACATCATATTTCCAGGTGATAGGTTTCCAACTGACTAATATTTTTCAGAGGAGTTGAAACCACCAACCACCAAGCAGTATTGCTTTTGCCAAGACTTCCAGACTTCTGCAGCAATTTTTTTCCATTCAACGCAGGCAGACACCACTTCTCCAACCACTTCTCCACACACTGCGAGAAATTTCGACCCATTTTGGCTTTGGGTCAAGTCATACCGGGTACCCGGCCGAGTTCTAAACGTTTACAGTTTGCGAACTTGAAGCCATGGCCCAGTCGAAATAGTGGATTTACCCAGCTAGAAAATGGTGATTTATACAGAAAACTATGGAAAATCACCATAGAAATAGTGGATTTACCCAGCTAGAAAATGGTGGATCTTTCCAGTTCATTTTTTGGAAACGTAGAAACCAGAGGGTACCCCAATACTTAGATACTAAAAAGCGACGAAGCCATGACTGTGGTCCCCTTGGTCTTTCAGATCCATCCCCGATTGTTTGAATGGATAGTTCGGATAGAAAATCCTCACGAGTTTTTTGGCCATAAATGCTTCGAACAAGCATGTAAATGCCTGTATGTGATATCTGCATATGAATGTATATATATATATACATGCATAATTAAACACACACACATATATATATATAGATATGTTATATTATATTATGTATATCAGAATGATATTTATGAGCCCATTTCCAGACATATGTTGGTGACACAAAAAACATGAAATTCACCAGCTGTGGAAAAACCAGCGGGGTGGTACCAGGCGGACAATGGCGATTACCACGCTTGTCACGGCGACCTCACCTGCCTGGAAACCAAGCGGATGGCGATGGATGGCGGATGAGGAATTTCGGTTGGGTTTGGATATTTTTTTCATTGGGATTTGGATATACGAAAATATGAACTATTTGATGTTGATAGTATTACTATTTATAGTATCTATATGGGGATGGATATATATATATATATTTACTATATACAAAATCACAATGTTTACTATCATCCATTATTTGTATATTGGGTATTCAACATAGCCATGGTATAGATGGCCCATTGAAATAGATGGTTTACAGAACTTAAGCATGGTGATTTTCCATGGCAAACTGTTAAATCACCAGATGGTATATCCAATATCTATTAAAATGTATCTAGTATGTTGATAGTAATATAGTATCCATTTATAGTTGTATCCAGTAGTATATCCAATATATATATATATATATATTTAATCTAGTATCTTTATGAATGTATCTATTTATCCTACTCATATCCCATATATTAATATCATCCTATGAAATGTATCTATTAAAACTTATAGTAATGTGGATATATTCTGGTGGATACTATGGAATGTATCTATAAATATCTATTAATATCATAGTAT
Organism: Cladocopium goreaui; assembly: GCA_947184155.2. Lineage (NCBI taxonomy): Eukaryota > Dinophyceae > Suessiales > Symbiodiniaceae > Cladocopium > Cladocopium goreaui. The sequence continues at coordinate 34,278 of CAMXCT020004011.1, read as the reverse complement.
CCGCATGTTTCAATTATATATTGATATCATCCTATTAAATGGCATCCTATGAATATCCCAGATTATATCTTAATATCACTGAATACCCAGTAGTTAATGACTTAATATCCCAGAATTAACCACACAATGGGATATTAACATGATAAGAATGGGATACTAATTGTACGGCCAAACACCTTGATTTGCCCGCGCTTTTCGGCGGCCATCTTCCGACGTGCTGAAAACGTGGTAAAAATGGGAGTTTTTTGCATGACCGGTAACTTGAAGTTGTTTATCTCAACGCACAGGTCCCTGACCTGTGCGCGGCTTTTACACAGCAACATCATCATCAACATTAACATCATCATCATCATCAACAACATTAACATTAACATCAACATCAACATCAGTTTAATATTCCCCAAATACCGTTGTTGATCTTCCCAATTGAATGTAAACTTTAACGGGGGTGGGAGTTTAATATTCCCTAAATACCCTTGTTGATCTTCCCAATTGAATGTAAAGTTTAACGGGGGTGGGAGTTTAATATTCTCTAAAACCTTTGTTGATCTTCCCAATTGAATGTAAAGTTTAACGGGGGTGGGAGTTTAATACTCCCTACAATCTTTGTTGATCTTCCCAATTGAATGTGAAGTTTAACGGGGGTGGGAATTTAATATTCCCCAAATACCCTTGTTGATCTTCCCAATTGAATGTAAAGTTTAACGGGGGTGGGAGTTTAATATTCCCCAAATACCCTTGTTGATCTTCCCAATTGAATGTAAAGTTTAACGGGGGTGGGAGTTTAATATTCCCTAAATACCCTTGTTGATCTTCCCCATTGAATGTAGAAGTTTAACGGGGGTGGGACATTATCTTCCTAATTGCATGTAAAGTCAACCCAATGGTAGGGTATAAAAGGGGTGTGGGCGAATCAGGGTGTTTGCGCGTAATTGTACTATACAAAAAATAATAGTCGTACAATATCCCAATGGTTGCTCATACATTCGCTGTGTTTGAATATGGTGAATACCCCAAAAATAGCTGTTTAATTGGAAAAATATATATAATTAGCCAGCAATTTTTTGGGTACCCTCTAGTAAACATACAAAAAACTATGGAAAGATCCACCATTTTCTAGTTGGGTAAATCCACTATTTCGACTGGGCCATGGCTTCAAGTTCGCAAACTGTAAACGTTTACCAGACCGGGTCATTTTTCAGACAAACCCTGGCGATCGAAACTCTGGCGCCCAGACGATACTCGAAAATAGCGCATGTTAATGGATGGTTCAATGGCAATTCCAGGATCCTAAATTGGAGGTACCCTCTGGTAAACTAACATAGCTATGGAAAATGGCCCATTTATAGATGGTTTACCTATTAAAGATAGTGATTTTCTATAGCTATGTTAAATTACCAGAGGGTACCTACCACATAATGTGGTACTAACGTACCTCCAATTTAGGATCCTGGAGATCTCCCATTGAATGTTTCGTCCCCCAGTCAGAAAAGGTCAGAATAGCTGGTTTTGACCCATCCGACCCATCGTGAGGATGGTTTTTCGAAATGTTTTTGGGATGTTTTTCCAGAAGATCTGGCAAAATGGATCACAAATGAATCAAATGATCACAATAGTCATTGAATCCCAATAGTTTATGACAGAGTAGTGGTGTCAATCTCCGACAAAAACGGCGCCGGTTACTTAGATATGTCCAAGTAATGTCATGGTTTACCAGTGGAGGATGGCTTTTATGGGCCCCCGCAGTTATGTTTGTTGGTTTATAAACCATTACCCATAGGATCCATGGTGCTGCTATATATGGTGCTCCATAGATCCCATCAATATACCCCAGTCATGTTAGCATATATAGTATATACATGTATATACATGGATCCGTCATGGGTTATAACATAGCTATGGAAAATCACCATTTTTAATAGGTAAATCCACTATAGATGGCCATTTTCAATAGCTATGTTTGTTTACCAGAGGGTATAACATATTATAACCACCATAAAAACCAGTTTGTTATATCTACCGGGTCTACCATTTGCGGGCCATTTAAGCGGGCCATCCTTTGGCCATCTCCGGAGGATCATCCCAATACTCGGGGCTCCTGGTGATGACATTCACAGGGCTAGCCATGGTTTGTTGCGCCATGGCCCTAATTGGCCGAAATAGATGGAACATCACCATAGAAATAGTGGATTTTCCCATGAAACATGGTGATTTTCCATAGTTATGACTAACAGTTGGCCCTAATCGAAATAGAATTTTTTGTTGATGGTAAACACCGAAGATTAGTAGCATGGTGGTGATTTTCCATGGCTAGCCCTGTGAATGTCATTCATGGAAAAACACTTTGCGAACTTGAAGCCATGGCTATAGAATTATAGAAAGAGTTGCTTTACCCAGCTATAAAATGGTGGATCTTTCCAGTTCGTGATGTGTAAACGTAGAAACCAGATGGTAACCACTTACTCCTAGTTGTGGAAGTCAATGCGTTTCAATGAAATGTGCGTCCTAGGTGGGGGAGAAATTTCTGGAAGTCGGTGCGATGTTGCGTCCAGTTGGTGTTTAGCATGTTTGTGTTTTCTCCAATTGATGGTTTATCGTGAGTTTTTCATGGATACCATGCAGATGGTTGTAGCTATTCCCTTGTGTTTTGGGAGTTTTGTACATCACTTGTGGCTCGCTCTGTTGTGCAAGATTCATACAAACACCGACGAATACTGGGTCGATGTTATAACAAGTGCCTATGGGGAAAGGCCCGCATGGGCAGCGCCTATCACTTTAACTTACTGATGTATTTTTTGGCACTTCGCATAGGCACACGACGCTTACCTGTCATATCTTTTTGGGTTTACCCACTATACTCCCAAAGATGAAAGTCGTGGCAATTGTATACTTGTTTGCCAAGCTTGCGTCCCTTTGTCTCCCCTCTGTCTCCCCTCTGTCTCCCCTCTGTCTCCCCTCTGTCTCCCCTCTGTCTCCCCTCTGTCTCCCTTACTCGCCCTTTGTCTCCTCTTCTCTCTCCTTGCTCTTGCCTGCAGCTGCTGCTTGGCTTGGTTTCCTCTTCTGCTCCACCGCTGAAAGCTCTTGAGTCTAACTGTTCTGAAAAGAATGCGAAAGCGTGTGGCTACCAAAGAGTTTGTCAGGAGACTTAGGGGGCCAGTCTCCCAAAATCTGATTTCGGACCTCGTTTGGACCTCGTTTGCACCTCGTTCGGACCTCGTTCGGACCTCGTTAAAATTGCAGCCAGCCAAAACCCAACCCGGAGAGGTTTTGGAAAGGCTTTGCAATGGTCTGCTGCTGCTGCTGTCGTTGTTGCTTGTGTTGCTGCTTCTGGGCAAGGCGCTTTTTTTGGGCAGAGAAGCAAGAGATTTGTGAAAGGGCTGGAAGCTTTTGCCTGCCTCAGAATTAGCCCACTTTGACCGTCGGTGTGCCAATAGGATTTCCACCTGGCGGAAGATTAGTGATGTCTGGCGTAAGCGGTGTGCCATGCGGCTGGCGCAAGTTCTAGTAAATGGCGTAGGTATCAATGTGCATGTTTGGATAAGCGTCCGCATGGTGTTTAACATCCGTGGATATATATATTTTTAAGATTGTGGGACATAATTGTGCACACGCGTCCTGATGGGGATGTGGAAAATTTGCCATATATTTTTAAGATTATGGGACGTAACTGTGCACACGCGTCCTGATGGGGATTTGGAAAATTTGGCAATAGAAAAGTGCATTGCCAGGGATCTAAAAGTAACACTTCTACATAGTGCGTCCCATGCAGTTTTAGACCTGGTTGCATTGACTTGTTTGACTTCCTGAATGCGCGGCGTCCCATGCAGTTTTTACCTTGGTTCCACATATGCACTGACTTTCACGTCCGGGTGTACTAAGTTGGATGATCCATTCGTAATTCATCAACCAGGGTAACCATTAGTAAAGGGGCTTTGCATTCGTATACGAAACCCGAGTTTATGCAATCCGCCGGAAAAAAAACGGCCGATGTTCAGGTGAGAGATTCCCACAGGAAAACTTCAATTCATGCGTCAATTCATGCGGATACTGAGAGGGATCGAGTCTTGGGGTTTTCGGAAATGTGCATGTCTGCAGCCTATTAAACAAAATCATGAATAAGTTACAATCATTTCAGATGCCACATCTTAAAATTCTTAAGACATTTCCAAAAAACATCGCCAGAAGATTCCCACGATTTCCGGCCAGGTCACCAAAAGCAGTGTGTGAGTGGCCATGCCACAGGACAGTCCGAGTTTTCGACATCTGGATTCATCTGGAGTTTCCCCATGAACATCGGTGGAGTTAGCAGATTTCGCGAGGGAAATGAGGTAAGATTTATTCTACATATCGATAAATGAAGGCATATGGAGGCACATGGAGGCTTTAACGGGAAGATTAACTATAACAACTATAAATGGTGTATTTAGCCTTGAGTAATTTGACATAGCTATTCAAAATCACCATGGATATAGGTGATATAGTAGGAAATCATCTGTAAACAGGCCATTTTCTACAGCTATGTTCAATTTGCTGGAGGGTATCATTTCCATGGTGATTGTCCACAGCTATGCTAAATTACCGGACAGTAATGGAATATCAAAACGGCAAATACCGAATGCTGTTACAATTATGTCTGTAATATAGAATCCACAAAATATCCCAGTCATATCCCACATCATTCCATCGTTAGAAAATGCGCATATATTATAATTAATGCTGATATACACCAAAAATGTCATGGGGATTTCAAGTTAAAACATATTGACCCCTGAGCCCCCACTATGGCATATGCAGGTAGGTCTAGTGCAGGTATAGCTTAGCTATGATTCCAACTTCCAAGTAGACACACCCGAATGTATGTACAGTTAGCACCTCATGCATAACATAAAAGCGTTGTACAAAGTTATACATAAAATTACATAAAGAATAGCCATAGCCATAATAGCAGGGATTCCCCTAATCCAACAATCACTGGGTCGGGGTGAAACTTCCGCTTGGTATGACAGGCTTGTTGGATGTTGGCGGATTCCCAGTTTTGGTTTCTTCCCCCTGTGACAGTCTTTTCGATGAACCATGGTTTTTCTGTGGATTTCCTGGATGGATAGTCTAGTACCCTCTGGTAAATAAACATAGACCCTGAAAATCACCCATTTTTAATGGAAACTAGTCTTCCAACCCCTATCTGCCAGGGTCTATGTTAATTTACCAGAGGGTAACCCATGACGGATCCATGGTGCTGGTATATATGCTAACATAAAGGGGGTATATTGATGGGATCTATGGCACACCATATATAGCAGCACCATGGATCCGTCATGGGTAATTACATATCAACAGATGTTCTTTTTGAGAATCTGCAAATCCCGAGATGCCAGAAAGCCTACATTTTTTTGGGAATGTCCGCCATGGCCCCAGCATTGCCAAAGTGTTTATTGACGAAAGAAACGCTAGACACACCATCCTGAAATCGGACTCTTGCAGAGATCCTACAAAGATACAATGTATATGATTACTTCAAATATAATTACATAACATGATATACATACATAATATACATGTTACATAATATGTACTATATATGATTATATATATATATAGATAATTATATGTATAGCGAAACATTTTGAGACGTAGACCTTGAGATAATCTTCATCAGATCTGAATTGTTTTTTCGTATCCTTAGCAACCAGGGTAGCGTTTTTTTTTCTTCCTTCGCTTCCTTCCTCATCATGCAGGACACTTGCGTGGCTACCACAGCTACCACAAGTATGGCTACCCCAAGTATGGGCCATACAAGTACCAGCATCCATACTATTCGGGCGCTGGGTCTCACCCGTTCTATCATGGCCATATGGCGTATCCTCATCCATATATGGGCTCTCAGATCGGCGTCGGGGTCCCAGAGAGATGATGGTGAGGAAACCATTCGGAAACCAATAGGAAACCAACAACGAGAAACAACAGTCACAACAGTTGAGTTTCCGAATGTTTCCGAATGTTTCCGCATGTTTCCGAATGTTTCCAAAGATCTAGAGTTACTAGAGGAAACATGTGGAAACTAGGCATGACTCAAAGTTGGCGCCCATTAGTACTCGAACTACACTGACGTGCCCCATATACAAATCGATTTGGTCGTGACAGGAGTTGTCACACAATTTGGAACCTAAAAAACATCTTCCACGCTTCAAACATAAACATGGCGAGGATACATCAAGATGTTTGATTCATCAAGTTTGGAACATCCAAAAAACAACAAACATGTAAAAACACTTTGGTAATCAAACGTGGCTGTTAGGAAAATCACCCATTCATTTAGTTGATGTGCCCACAAAAAATCCACACATTTACCGCAGTGCTTGATGACCGGAGGGTTTTTCCATTGCCATTTCCACTGTTAGATGACATGGTTGGTGGTTGGGATCATGACTGGAACATTGGTGAAATGTATGGGATAATGCTGGTTAATAATGGTTAATAATGGTTAGTAGATGGTTAATAATCACTGGTTGGTGGTGACTGGAACCATGGAATTTTGAATGACGTTCCATATTAATTGGGAATGAATCATCATCCCAACTGACGAACTCCATCATATTTTTCAGAGGGGTAGGACGAAAAACCACCAACAAGAATATGAATATGATACATACAACCATTCATAACATCTTATAACTATAACCACAAGAAAACCATTCATAAACCAGCACTTTTCCAATGGTTATCTGGTTGGAATCACCTTTCACGAACGCTTGGCGTCCGAAGCTGGACGGAAACTCGGAAACGAACGATGTCCGAATAGACCACCGATGGAGACATCGCTGGGGTGTTTATAGAGGAAGTAACCTCCAAAAATAGAGGGGGATGAATTTACTACTTATGAAACATTGTTTCATATTGTTTCCATAAATGATGATACATAATGATACATAATGATGTAGATATTCATGAAACGAATTGTTTCCATTTGAAAAAACACTACTTCATCCTTGAGATAGTGACCTTAGGGTAGCATTGGATATCCGTGGATCTCAAAAGGCCTTGGTGGGGAATACGTATGCAGAAAAGCGAACATCAGCGAACTAAAGATTTGAATCGAGAAGGCTGGTGGCATCCCACATTATCATATATTATCCTTTCTAACCATCATAAGCAATATATTATCTATGCCTATAAGGATAATAACCATATATGGTATATAATAATAGAGATATGTTATCCTTTCTAACCATCATAACCTATACTATATCTATGATTTGTGGTTGCTATACTTCAGCTTTCAGGCCTTGGCTTCCTCTTCTGCATGGGCCAGTGCCATGTCTAAGTTTGAACGGGAACGGCCGGTCTGTTGCGGTGGGCGGAACGGCTGTTTTTGTCGCGGACAGTCAGTGCTTTGATGAGTTCATTTTATGGCCTGAAAGTGATGGGAAAAATGTGGGAATGTGATGAATAAGTTTGGTAAAGTGTTTTTTTAATGATATTTGATTTTTTTGATGTTTTTGTTTTATGAGAAAAAACAAGAAGGAAACGAAAAAGCCATGAGATTCAATTTCGCAACCGGTTATGTTTTCGCAACCGGTTGATATCCTTTCAGAACCTAGTTGTGTAAAAATCCTTCAAGATATACTTTCAGATCATTTGGCCATACCCAGAAGATGGCTTTGGAGGACGATTGTTAATTGGATATGGCCATATATGGCCAAACATATGGTTTGTACGCTAAATTTACCCTCTGGTTATGACTAACATAGCCATGGTATAGATGGCCCATTTATAGACCATTAAAAACCATGGAACATGGCCCATTTATAGATGATTTTCCCATTAAAACCTCCATTTATGGTTGGGATTTCCCATGGCAAACTGTTGGCCATAACCAGATGGTAATGTTTTCCACGGGTGAATTTCTCGCTGCCACTTCGGAAAGACCCGGCATGATCCGCATGGATTTTTGCTCCAGAAATATCTGTAGTTGGGGAATTAACATATAAATACCCTCTGGTTATTTAACATAGCCATGGGAAATGGCCCATTTATAGATGGTTTATCTATTAAAAATGGTGATTTTCCATGGCTATGTTAAATAACCAGAGGGTAAATATAAATTATAACTATAACATACTATAACTACATAACTATATAACATACGAAAATATACAGCGATATAACATACTATAATTGTGTGTATATATATATATATATCTATATACCATACTAAAACTGAACAACTACATAAGGATATATAATATTATAACTACTTGATGATCTCGTTCTGGCATTGAGGTGTGAAATTGGAAGACTACACGGCCGAGGGCCAGCCCTGCAGCGGTATCACTGGATTGGGAGCCGGGCAAAAGCCCTGCGCCAGGAGAGCCCAGTGGAAAACATCTGGGGACAAGTTTTCATCCATAAATGGATTAATCCAGTATTTTTCATGATTTTTTTTTATGGTTTATAAATGTTTATAATCCAGGAATGTCTAGTGGGTTACCATAAATGGATTAACAAATATCTATCTATCTATCTATCTATCTCTATCTCTATATATATATATACATATCAATTATGATATGAATTAATAAAATATAATAAATGGAGAATCATATGGAAACATATTATCTATGAAATATCCAACATAATCCCATCTATCAATTATCCAATAGGATCCCATGGAATGATAACTCTCTCCCATGGATTAATCCGACATAATCCAGGATATTTTTACCATAAATCTTAGTGGATTAATGGATCATTAATGGATCATTCATGGATTAATGGATTAAGTACTTATGAATATTCGTCAATGATGATCTGGTGATAGAACACGATGATACCAATGATATAACTCTATGATATGATGTTTATGGATTAATAGCATATCTTAGTGGATGATCATTAAATATCTTACATACGTACGTACATACGTACGTACCTACCTACCTATATACATTCATACATTACATTACATGCATGCATACATACAGACATACATACATACAGACATACGTACATACAGACATACATACAGACATACATACACATACATAAACATACATAAAGATACATAAACATCCCGGCGCCTGGTTTACCGCGCGTGTGTTTTGGCATTTTCTCAAGAGTCTTTCTGATGACCTTCATGTTTATCTCTTGGTATTTGCAGGACTTTTGAAGCAATCATCATCATGTTTGGTCACAAAATGTGGCTAATTCCATTGTGTTTTATTTTTTCATCATTTTTCACTTGTATTTGCAGGCTTTTGTGAACGCCAGGAGTAGAAAGAGGCTGTTTCAGGATGCCTTGTTTTTTGATGGATTTGCGTTTCGCCACAGGGAGACAACAAAAAATTCGGACTTTTCGGTTTTTTTCTGGCGCAGCACTTTCACTGCATGTTCGCTCGAAGAGTCTCGGCGTGTGCAAGTGCAAGAGACGAGGTCGGTAGCGTAGCATCACGTATGTGTGCAAGTGCAAGAGAAGAGACCGGTGGCGTAGCATCACGTATGTGTGCTAGTGCCATTGAACGTTATTAGCCCACCCCACCCCACCCCACCCCAACCCATCTGTAGCGTAGCATCAGGTATGTGTGCAAGTGCAAGAGACGAGGTCGGTAGCGTAGCATCAGGTATGTGTGCAAGTGCAAGAGACGAGGTCGGTAGCGTAGCATCAGGTATGTGTGCAAGTGCAAGAGATGAGGTCGGTAGCGTAGCATCATGTGTGCAAGTGCAAGAGATCGGTAGCGTAGCATCACGTATGTGTGCTAGTGCCATTGAACGTTATTAGCCCACCCCACCCCACCCCACCCCAACCCATCTGTAGCGTAGCATCAGGTATGTGTGCAAGTGCAAGAGACGAGGTCGGTAGCGTAGTAGCATCAGTATGTGTGCAAGTGCAAGAGACGAGGTCGGTAGCGTAGCATCAGGTATGTGTGCAAGTCAAGAGGAGGGGTCGGTAGCGTAGCATCAGGTATGTGTGCAAGTGCAAGAGACGTGTAGCATCAAGTATGTGTGCTAGTGCCATTGAACGTTATTAGCCCACCCCACCCCAACCCACCCCACCCCATCGGCCAAAGAAAACATGAAAACGCACGTACGGTAAACCAGCCGCCAGCATAAACATGCATAAACATACATAAACATACATAAACATACATATCAATTTGATATTGATATCAATGGTGTAACTCTATGATATAATATAACACTATGATATATATGTACACAGATAAACCGATTGAAGAATGTAGGATTATATGGATGAGATGCAGGTTTAATGTAGGATTGTAATTCTGGTTAAATCTAATGATCTAAAGACTAGTTATGACGTCAATGATAGTCTATATGCTAATTATACACTATGATATCGAGAATCATTTTTTTAGTGATTTTGTCATTGATATTCCCGGAAATCATTGATGATGCCACTCATATTAATGATCCAAAGGCATTTTATGGTGATTTCTTGGGATATACCATCAACACTAACTGGTTGGTGGTTTGGAACATTTTTTGTTTTTCCATATATTGGGAATTTCATCATCCCAACTGACTTTCACTCATATTTTTCAGAGGGGTAGGGCTCAACCACCAAGCAGTAGTAAGTCTGGTTCAGAAAGAACAACCAACTTCTTCAGGTATGCTATGGCCTAAGCCCACCAACTTGCGCTTGATTTTTTTGCTTATCATTACTTAAAGTGGGGCTGGGGGTCACATCAGGGCAACATTTTTTAAACAAATCGCAGTGGTTGACCTCTGAGAGCCCCAGAGGGATTGGTCCTCCAACAGTTTTGTTAACTATGGTAAACCTCTGGTAAACGTTTACATAACTATGGAAAACCAACATTTTTAATGGGTAAATCAACTATTTCTATGGCCATGGCTTCAATAGCTATTTTGACATAACCAGAGGGTATATTTTAGTGGTACCATTTGGTTATTATTAACATAGTGAATGATAGTAAACCCCAATGATAGTGAATGATTATTACTATTAACTACCATCTGGTTATGACGTTCACAGTTCGCCATGGAAAATGATGGCGACATAGTGATGATTTTACCGTTCTTAATAGCATGGTGCTGATTTTCCGTGGCAAACTGTTAGTCATAACCAGATGGTATCCTTAAACATATCCCCAAAAATGGGACATATCCTTAAAGATATCCAAACACATGGGGAGTTCTCTGAATGTTTTGTTCAATTAGAGTCCCATTTCGTCATTTTCAGGGAGCCCATTGTGATCCATCTTGTGGATGGGCTCCTTGAACTCCCACAAATGGTGGATTTGACAAACAGCTTGTTTGTGAAATCCACCATTTTGTGAACTAAACTAAACAGATATGGAAGATCCAGCATTTAAATTTAAATTAGAGATAAATCCCGTAAGTTACTGGAGGCTACCCTCCGGTAAACATACAAAAAACTATGGAAAAATCATGAAAAACCCACAATTTTGTAGCTGGGTAAAGCAACGAACTGAATGGCCATTTTCAATAGCAAACTGTAAACGTTGAACCCATTAAATCTCCATTTATCCCATTCATATCCCATGGAAAATCCCATGGAAAATCACTATGTAACAGATTGCCAGAGGGCAACCGTAACCTAAAGGTTACCCTCTGGTAATTTAACATAGCTATTGAAAATGGCCATTTATAGTTGTTTTTCCCATTAAAAATAGTGATTTTCCATAGTTATGTTAGTTTACCAGAGGGTACCCTGTGGTTATGACTAACGTTTAACCAGACGCCGAGGCCCCATGGCTTGCTTGTTACAAGCACACCTTCTCTGGCTCGTTGTTTGGCCGCGTGACTTGGCGTGGCTGAAATGAAAATGGTGGGATTTACTGCTAGAAGAATAGGGAAACATGGAAACATGTTAAAACTAGAGAAAGCACTAGATAAAATATGGGAAAAGGGTGGTTTTCATGTTTTCCCTATCTTTTATGTGGTTTATCAATGGGAAACTGCTAGATAATCATTGATAAACCATATATAGTAAAAACAGGGAAACATGATGATAACCATTAAGAAACCATTGATACACCATCAAATGTGGGGGGGGAATAGATTCATCCTGGGGATCGGGGTCTAGTTGGATATATCCATAGTGTCAATCACCATTAGTCTGGGGTGAATCCAGATTATTTATGAAAAGTGATTCATTTTGTTGGTTATATATATATATATACACATGATATATGTAGAAATACCCGCATTGTATTTGATTTGATCCCCATTATCTGGGGAGAGATTCCAGAACATTTTTAGTCCCATTCTATATCCCTAATTATATCGCGAATTATTGCGATGTATATGTTTGTTATATATATTTATTATTATACATATATATATATACACATAGTAACCCCCAAAACCACAGAAAAGTATTTCTAGGATGGTGTATATGATATTTTCTTCATATGTTTTATGTTTTTTCAGCTTTTCTGCTTCATTTCTGTTGGTTGATGTATACTGTAGTTGTTGTATGTTGTGACTATTCTAGTTCATGAGATTCGATCGGATATAGCTGTAGTCATATATATATATATATATACATATACATAATAAGTTGGTCTATAAATTTCTCTAACCACAGATATTTAACTATTTCTCTAAAAGTGTAAATAGATAGCATAAAAATCCATTAAAACTAGATATCCAACTATACCCTATATGATATGTATCGATATTAAACATATCTCCACGGCCCACGGCGGCCCAGGGTGGCCCACGGCCAGGCTTACGGCGGCTACTACGGTCATTCCCAGAGCGGCCATTGCAAAGCCAAGTTGGTGGGGAAGCCCCAGCGGTTCGGTCATGGTTTTTGAAAGGTAACCACCTGGAAAGGTAGCTATAAATAGCGATGATATATATATATATATACATAATTACATATAATTATATATAGATATATAGATATATTTTATGGCGTTTTTGGATGGAGAGATAGACATATCTATGCATATCACATATATATATATATATGTATGTATATAGGCTCGTCCCAGATCCTGGAACCACATACGATGGGGTGGGGTGGTGGGGTGGGATGTTAACGTTCATGTGAATTATCGTGGGTGGGGGGGATGATGATGATGATGATGATGATGATGATGCCCCTAATGAAACTTGTCAATTCCGTGACTAAATTTCGTCACGGAATTGACAAGTTTTACCAACCTAATTCAGGTTTGCGCGGTTCCAAGAGCAGGGACGAGGCTATATATACAGTCATAATTAGTTGCAATTATTAACCACCAATGGGCCACTACCCGTTATTGACCAAATATATGGTCCATTGATATGTGTTGTTTTTTGATTTGTGCGACAAAACAACGGTCCATGTAAATAATCACAAATCGTCTTGTATAGTACCTACATATCATGTACCCTCTGGTTATTTTATCTATGATCTAATGGGATATACCCTCTCATTATTAATGGATGGATTTGTACCAGTAGTACCGCACAAGGCGGTGGCGGAAGTTTCAAAAATAGGAAACCTATAGGAGAGCTTGGTTGTTGTGAATCAGGGATGGCAGAGCGAAGCCACTGATGGACCGAAAGGTGCTTGAGGTCTCCTCTCTTTCTCTCTCTTTCTCTGACTATCTATCTATGTATCTATGTATCTATGTATCTATGTATCTATCTAATTACCTATCTATCTATCTATCTACCTATCTATTTACCTATCTATCTATCTATCTCTCCCTTTCATCTGTCTATCTGTCTAGCTGTCTACTTGTCTATCTGTGTTGCAGTGTCATTGAGTGTAGTGTAATGTAGTGTAGTGTAATTTAGTGTAGTGGAGTTTAGTGGAGTGTATTGTAGTGGAGTGTAGTTGTGTAGTTGTAGTTGTAGTGTAGTGGAGTGTAGTGTAGTGTAATGTAATGTAGTGTAGTGGAAGGTAGTGTAGGGTAGTGTATGTAGTGTAGTGTAGTGGAGTGTAGTGTAGTGTAATGTAATGTAGTGTAGTGTAGTGTAATTTAGTGTAGTGTAGTGGAGTGTAGTGTAGTGTAATGTAGTGAAGTGTAGTGGAAGGTAGTGTAGTGTAGGCTTATCGCTGTGTAACTGCTAGTGCTACTGTAGGGTAGTGGATGTAGTGAATGTAGTGTTAGTGTTGAGTGCTAATTTAGTGTAGTGGACGGTAGTGTAGTGTCAGTGTGGTGGGGAGGGGGGTAGGGGGAGGGGGGGGAGAGAGGAGGGGAGGGGGACGGAAGAGTGGAGGGGAGGGGAGGGGAGGGGAGGGGAGCCCCTCCCTGACTCGGGTACGTCTTTGTCTTTTGTGTTTTTCCTTTTTTTGTTTTTTTTTTTTTTTTTTTTTTTTTTTTTGTTTTTATAGGAAGCGAAGCGAAGCGACATCCTGAAACCTCCCAAAAAGTGGTCCGAAGCCCTAGTTGTTTTTGACATTTTGACTTCGAAATGTGCTCGGCCTCAACGGCGCTGCCACTTTTTCGCATCTCAACTTCCAAAAGTGCGTCCGACCATGTGTGTTTTTGTTACATTGTGACTTCGAAATGTGCTTCGCGCCACAACGGCGTGCACTTTTTCGACATCGCAACTTCCAAAAGTGGTCCGAGAATGGGGTGCTTTGTACATTTTGACTTGGAAATGTGCTTCGCGCCACAACGGCGTGCACTTTTTCGACATCCGAACTTCCAAAAGCGGTCCGAGCATGGGGTGTTTTGTACATTTTGACTTGGAAATGTGCTTCGCGCCACAACGGCGTGCACTTTTTCGACATCTCAACTTCCAAAGGTGGTCCGACCATGGTGTGTTTTGTTACATTTTGACTTGCAAATGTGCTTCGCGCCACAACGGCGTGCACTTTTTCATCTCTCATCTGGCCAGCTGGCTCCGCACCCGCCGCTTTAGCGAGCCTACTTTTCGACCCTCCGGGGCCCCAAATCATTGGAAAAACACAGTGTTTCGCGACTTTCCTACCTTTTCCCGCGTCTGCATCTTCTTTCTTCTTACTCTTTCTCTTCTACTCTTCTTTCTTCTAATCTTTCTCTTCTCTCTGCCTCTTCCCTGCTCTGCTTTTCATCTGTCCATATTGTCGGAAGTTTGACTTCTAAACTTCCTTCGGTCATGTGTTGATTATTGGGAACTACCCTCCAGTAAATTAACATAGACCCTGCCGTGAGTTGGGGGTTGGAAGACTAGTTTCCACGATAAATTGGTCATTTTCAGGGTCTATGTTAATTTACCAGAGGGCAACGTATTTTGATGATTTCCAGGGAATTAAAGATAATTAAAGAATAATGGATCATTCCCTGGAATACCTATGATTATCATGTGTTGATCATTATGGATTATAAACACAATTTCAGTCTTTATTTTGAACCATCTGTTGAAACATTGGTTGCAAAGAAACTAAGGTTTCTGATATATGATATGTTTTTTGTTTCTGCAATCGGGTCCTCCAAATCATCACTTAACCATGCAATACTAATGGAATATGATCAGGGATCATCGGATTCATTCATGCCATTTGTGGCCAGGTTATCCCGATTCATCAGGGATGATCCTTCATCATTTTGCCATGGAAAATACATCGGATATTGATGGGATCTTAATGAAGATAGAATGGGATTAATATCGGATATATAATGAACATTAATTAGCCAACTTGATCAATGATAACCCCTGTTCCAGCTGTACGCTTCAGGATATCAATGGATACCAATGGGATATTAGTGAGGTATATATATATATACACATGTATACATACTGGGATACAACTAGCCAAGTTGATTTCCTTAATCTAACCTATTGCCTGGGATTGTTCGAAAGAAATTCATGGCAACCGTTGGAGACCAGGTGCTACGAGAAGTTCTATCTGATTCTATCTGGCTAATGTGAGCAAAAACATTGTTTATAATCGGAGGGGTGTTCTGATTATTTTTCAAAAATCAAGCCATAAGGTGACTTTAAGACGGATATATAAACATATACTGGGGTCCCAGATATCAAGCATTCACACCGGGAATCTTGAGTGGGTAAAATCACCACCATGAACTAGTCCTTTGCTACTTATAATTAGGGTTAGTCATAAAGCCCCTTAGGATTCCTGGGGTGAACCACAAAGAATGGGCATTGGCAGACATAGTGCCGCAGATCAACCATCCCGGGATGATGGATGATTTAAGCCTCTGGTTTTTCTGGAAATCGGGGTTTATTGATCCGAATCGTATTCGTTGAGTTGGAAGAAACATGTTGAACTTTG
>CAMXCT020004011.1:0-17956 GCA_947184155.2 Cladocopium goreaui | reverse complement strand
GTGCTTCGCGCCACAACGGCGTGCACTTTTTCGACATCTCAACTTCCAAAAGTGGTCCGACAATGGTGTGTTTTGTACATTTGACTTCGAAATGTGCTTCGCGCCACAACGGCGTGCGCTTTTTTGACATCTCAACTTCCAAAGTGGTCCGACAATGGTGTGTTTTGTACATTTTGACTTCGAAATGTGCTTCGCGCCACAACGGCGTGCACTTTTTCGACATCTCAACTTCCAAAAGTGGTCCGACAATGGTGTGTTTTGTACATTTTGACTTCGAAATGTGCTTCGCGCCACAACGGCGTGCACTTTTTCGACATTGCAACTTCCAAAAGTGGTCCGACAATGGTGTGTTTTGTACATTTTGACTTGGAAATGTGCTTCGCGCCACAACGGCGTGCAATTTTTCATCTCTCATCTGGCCAGCTGGCTCCGCACCCGCCGCTTTAGCGAGCCTACTTTTCGACCCTCCGGAGCCCCAAATCATTGGAAAAACATAGTGTTTCGCGACTTTCCTATCTTTTCGCGCATCTGCATCTTCTTTCTTCTTACTCTTTCTCTTCTACTCTTCTTTCTTCTAATCTTTCTCTTCTCTCTGCCTCTTCCCTGCTCTGCTTTTCATCTGTCCATATTGTCGGAAGTTTGACTTCTAAACTTCCTTCGATAAGGGCAGATCCAAAGGAAACTATGGGTTTTATCATGAAATCCTGGGATAGGAGATGCCAGTGGAGTGAAAAACTCGTACCATCTGGTTATTTAACATAGCTATGGAAGCCATGGCCCATAGAAATAGATGCTAAAACATGATTTGCCTATGAAGAATGGTGATTTTCCATAGCTACGTTAAATAGCAAGAGGGTATATATATATATATATATACATATTCATATATAGTCATCCTGAAATAGATAGAATGTGACATGTGCAAGCATATTTCCATTTTACATGAGATCTTTAGAAAAAGATGTGAACAATCCATATTCTATCTACTCCAGGATGACTATATGTATATGATATATATGATTTCTTGCATGATATGATCATGATATATATATATATATATAGTCATGATATGTGTGTGTACATATTATATGTATATATATATATATTGACTTATATATCTACACCGTTCCCCAAATTAACATGACAACTCTGCCATGAGTCAATGAGTCGGATGAGGGAAGACTACTTTCCACCTCAGATTGGCTATTCGCGTCCATGTTCTCCGGGATGGAAACTGTTTCACAAATGACTTATCAATAGTATATATATATATTACTTTACATATATTATACTATCGAAGAATGGGAGATACCCTACAATTGCATTTTTTATAGTACAACACAATTATCATCCACATTTATATATATGGTATATACATGCATATATATATATGAATATATATATATAAATATACACATACATATTTTGCTACATGTTACATGTCTCCCCAAATTGTCCACATCATTTCAGGTCCACTTGGGCCAGCGATGCGGTCGTGTCGCACGGCCGATTTTTTTGCCGCGGATTTCCGTGGGACTTGTAGGACGTGAAAAACCTTGGGTTACCCAGGTCATGAACAGCAGTCTATTCACCTAGAATTGCCAGCAAAGTCAGTTAATTCATCTAGTTAGATTCTATAATACCAAAGGCACCCAAAAAATGGATATACCATGAATGGTGATTTAGCCTCAGAGTTTACCAATATTTACGATCAAGATACCAAAAATGAACCAAAAAATATGAAACATTCGGGATTGAATCTGATACAATATGTATATATATATATCTATTTATTATGTTTGGGAGTTGTTTCTCTGTTTATTGAATGGAATGAAATCCCCAACGGCAATGGCTGATATCTCTGGGTCTGGGAGGTACAGAAAGCGTCGTTTTGAGGTGTCCTGAACCCTATTCCCACCCAGTTGGATGCGTCTCTGCTGGTTGAAAACTATTTTTTTAGGTTATGGTCGAAGTAATCACATCCCCTGTTCATGTTAAACAGCACCTAAATAGTCGCTGTACATGGTGTGTAAATTCATTCTTAACCATGTTTCCTGGTGTGTGTGTAATTTTAGGGGGATGGGATTAGTTGTAATTACTGTACATGGTTTTGTAAACCAGCAAAGATAATTTGCATGGCCCTTCGCAGGAAGAATTGGGATTTGCCATGAGAATAACATCTGGATTTAACCACAAGAAATGGGGGAGTTGCTATCCGATACTATGCTGAAAAAGTAGGCTTTACACCAAAAAGTAGGCAACAGAAATGAAGATATGGTCAAGAGGTGTAAGAGGTCGCTGAGTCTTTGAACTGATCAGCAAATCTTTTTTTTTGTGCCATGTTGGACTACCAAATTTGGTAGGCTTTGTTGAATTGCCAGCCAGCAGCCTCCGGATGATCTTGGGATGAACGATGATAAATCAACTATTACAACCTTGGGTTGATGGGGATGTTATAATATTTATAATTTACCTTGGGAATTGGGAAGATTATTCATAATTGTGATAAATCTTTGGATGGTTTTAATGACACTGTTATTTCTTATTCCGTCAAATTCCCTTCTTCGATAGTCATGATCATGGTGTTGAAATATAACCATCCTCCAGTGGGAGATAAGTGCATTTTTTTGGGAAAACTGCCAGGACCGAGGACATGAAAAAAGATGATTTACTGAGCCATGTTTGTTCATTTAAGACTGTTTATATCTGTTTATGATGTTGACATCGATTTCTTAGAGATATTCTATCTTGTGGGCATTAGAATGTTCCAACATTATTGTTTTGGAGCATCCAAAATAGTATGTTTATTATGTTGGCATCGATTTGACGTAGAACATTCTATTTGTTGGCATTTGTTCTTCCATATATGTAATTATACAAAGTGCATGAAAGGGTGGGCAATTTTTCATATTCTATTTGCTGTGTTTCAACACACACACACAATTGTCCAACGTAATTAGTTATCTACTAAATTTGTCGCGTTCGCCGGCAGCAAATTTGTATCGCTTGCACCCCCCTTTTTTGGGATCGCTTATCAACATGGTTATCATCCGCCATTATCATCATCATCGTCATCGTCATCATGTACTGTAAGTGCACATCCCATTCCCAGGGATTCCCACTGAAAGTTTTCCTCCTCGTTCTTGATCATGTTCCTGCAGGATGGGGCCCCCCAGTTATAAGTTGGTTTATAAGCCATGAAATAATCCCCATTAACTAGTTCGTTATATCTACCATAAACGATAGAATTCGGCCACTTTTTTTGGCAACTGAACGCTATCGACTGAGGGCCCCATCCTGTGGTTTTCCATGTTTTTTCCATGGCTTTTCCCATCCGCAACTCCCCAAGTCCAACTGCCCGTCGTTTTTTTTCCCGCAACGTGGCGTTGCGCCCCGCTCTGCGACGCTCAGTCAGAGAGCACCCACGCCGAAATCAACATGGGTCGTTGCCCGGCATGGTCGCACTGCCAGCCGGACTGGTCCGGCGTGCTTTTTTTTGGGGGGCGAAAATGGTGCAACAACGAGGAATTTGCCAAGCTTTTCTTGTGCGTAGTGACGGGGATATCATGGGGATATCATGGAGTGATATCATACAATCGATGATCGATGATATATTATATATTATATATTATATATTATATATATTATATATACCTAGACCTTCCAAAGTTCAATAATTTCTGTACTTTTGTGCTTTTGGCCGCAAATGACCGCAAAAAACCGCAAATGCCGCAAATAGTTCAAATTGGACCAATCGTTCAGAAACACACTAGAACAACATGAAATTGCAAGAATGAAGCTGACTTGACGTATCTTGGCATGCTAGATGGGAGTTTCTGCATGTTGACAAACAAAGTGGACCTGCTTAGCAGACGGAAAGAAAAACAAATCTACCGGTTGGTGAAGATTGGTGAAGAATATGACAAAATAATTAAGTTGCTCAAAGAAGGCTTTGGTGCCACGCTAAAAGCAATCTTTGCTGGATGGGAGACACCAGACCGCTATAGCCATTGAATTGAAACAGCCTGTTTTTGTCTAATTTGTAAAAAAAACAGAACGCCCATGTTTTTTTTGAAGAAATGCCTGCAGGAAGTTCCAAAACTGCTCTGAATTCAATAAAAATGTCGACAGTTTTCCCGCAAAAAGTACGCAAATTTCCCGCAAAAATACGCAAATATCCGCAAAAGTACGCAAATCGGGATTTCTTAACTGCTGCGGTTCATGCATGTGACAAATCGCATCAAATCGCAGCTTGTTGGAATGAAAACTGTTATTTCTGCAAACTAAGCATGCTTCAAACTAAGTATTTTCAAATATAGCTTAGTATTCCTGCATGTTTGAGGCTTTGAATCTTTGCGGGCTCCAATCACCAACACAAACTCTGCAAATTTAGGAAAGCATGGACATTATCACCAGCAGTTCCAATCGGTACATTATGAGGGACCCATTGCGGCAAGATATTTTAACCACCCGTGCCATATCTAAGGTGGCAGTCAGAACTGCTGTAAAGAGTTCACTTTTTGTTGAAACCGTTTACATTTAAGATTAAACGTTTCAACCGGCCCAAAAATGCAGAAATCCCAATCGTACAGAATTTTCTGTACTTTGGAAGGTCCAGGTATATATATAATATTATATATATATGATAATTCTATAAATTGGGATAGTCATCAATTTATCTATGAATTTCTACTTCTGGGATATAGTGATGATTATTGATGAATTAATTGGATCAATGGGGTATCAATGGAACTATCATGTGAATAGAATCATGACCTGCAAGAAAATAAGATTTTGAGACCTCGGTAATCCACGAGAAGGGAATGGTTCCTAATGTTTCCTACTTTACACAACTATACTATCCCTGGTGGTTTCAACCTGTAGTTCCACTGTGTCACATGGAAGTAGTTGATTCAAATGTCAATAGCCTCTGGTGAACTAACAGTTTGCAATGGAAAGATCCACCATATTATTAATGGGAAAATCCACTATTTCTATAGCCATTTTCCATTGCTATGTTAGTTCACCAGAGGGTAAACAGAACAGCCTCCAAGTGGGATACCTTAAGCATACCTTAACATCCCATAAAATCCTCTGGGACCTGGCAGCATATTTGCATGGGAACCACATGTTTTTGACCACCCAAAGCACTGCCATGGAATATGTTGGAAGAAATTTGTCATAGGTGTGAAGTTAGGGAACCGCTCATGGAAGTTTTTACAAGAGGAATCTCAGATGTCTGTTTGTTGCGAGAAAAAGTCTTCATCGATCCTCATCCACAAAGTCCAAGAAATGCAACTTATATGATCTTCGAAACATTGGATGTGTTGCCTTCCAAAGTGGTGTTTAAACATCTTTAAACATCTTCGCCCCAACCCGGACGTTGCTCCACACTTACAATCGTCATCGTCGTCATCATCGTCATCATCGTCATCATCGTCATCATCATCATCATCATCATTTTGTTGATCGGGAAAATATTATCAACTTTATCTGCATGAGGGATCTAAATTCGCCACCCCCTCTGAACAATATGTTGATCGAGGTAATAACATCAACTTTATCTTCATGAGGGATCTAAATTCGCCACCCCCTCTGAACAATATGTTGATCGAGGCAATAACATCAACTTTATCTTCATGAGGGATCTAAATTCGCCACCCCCTCTGAAGAATATGTTGGCCGGGGCAATAACATCAACTTTATCTTCATAAGGGATCAAAATTCGCCACCCCCTCTGAACAATGTGTTGCTTGGGGTAATAACATCAACGTTATCTTCATAGCCACCTGAAGTCAGACGCGGGGCAATGTGGATAGAAATTCTTGGCATGCGAAGCCCTACGGCAGGACGTCGGATTCGTGAATCAGAAGGGAGGCTGGTAGACCAGCGTGACATGTGGAATGATCCGTCGACCCAAGTCTACCCCCCAAAATCTTGGAGCAGAACATGACCCAATGATCATCATAGAACACCATTTTTGGGGGGTTCAATGTTCAAAAATGTGGATCTCTAAGATTTCTAAACATTGACCCCCCAAAAAAATCCAAGTTCATGGTGCGTTGGGAACTACTTACGGCTCTTCACCCATCCCATAGCCACAGAGTTTTAGTCATGTGCAGAACCCCCATATTTCCCAGGAAAAATCAGAGGTACCCTCCAGTTATTTGACATAGCCATGGAAAATGGGCCATAGAAATAGATGGTTTACCTATTAAAAATGATGATTTTCCATGGCAAACTGTTAAATAACCAGATGGTAGAACCAATGGTTTCTGAAGTTTCCCATACATTATGTCCTCAAACCAATTTAACCAATCCATTGATCAACCAAATACCCAATATTCTGATGTTCCAAAAAATTCAACAGTTTCATGTGGTTTTTCACCATGGATCAGAATAAAAAAACATGTTGGATAAACTAACCAACATGTTTCTAATTTTCATTGATTAAAAAGCCAGCATGTTTCTAATTTTTCCTGGCATCTGCCAGCATTTTCGATGTTTAAACACGTCACATTCGCCACTGGCTCCGCAGGCGAGCTGCTGGGTGGGGGAATCTGCATACAGACCCCGCGACTTGGCGGAAAAGAAGCCAGAGTCATTGAGTGATGGCTGCGTAGTGATGGCAGTATAATATATATATATATATAATATCAATATATATCATAGATAGATAGATGATGATAGATGTAGCCAGTGTTCTATAATATTATTTATTTATATATGATATATATATATATATACATTATATATATAATATATATAATATATATATAATATATATATATATAATATATATATATATGAGATGCGGTCAAAATAAGCGTAGACTACTTTAGTAAGGGAGGGTCCAGTTGTGTTGAGAAAGTGTACCAAATCGTGCAAAGGGATTAGGGCCCCCCCAAAAAAGATACATAACTTGTAACCATATGAGTGCATTAAACTTGGTGTAAACCGTGCCTTCACGCGATGGGCACAATTGATGAAAATTCAACCTGCAGTGCCCACGTTTCTTGCAGTTGCCATACCATTTGTTGTCCAAGGTGATTGAACCGTTGCTTTTTGCAGGTAGTGGTTTTTTCCTCCCAGGTCCCAAAGCAGTAGAACTAAACTCAACTAAATGCAACCAAATTCTGAAATGAATTAAAGCATAGTTTTCATAGAATTAGTTATTTTATACCCATTGGGAACCATTGGTCTTAGTCTTAATTAAGTTCAGAGTTGAGCTTGTATTAAATGTCCTTCCTTAGGAAAGAGTCCAGGAATGTGCTTACATAGCTCCCCAACATGGTTGCAAACGCAAAGACAACGAGTGCCCCTTAATCCATTCCCAGGAGCAGAGATTTGAATCTGTGAAGCCAATTCCGCTGCATTTTTGATCATTTAGTGTTGATTTGAACAAGACACTGTAAAGCGATAGGGCCCCCCAA
This sequence comes from Cladocopium goreaui, assembly GCA_947184155.2. Classification (NCBI taxonomy): domain Eukaryota; class Dinophyceae; order Suessiales; family Symbiodiniaceae; genus Cladocopium; species Cladocopium goreaui. Next base: position 10,523 of record CAMXCT020004011.1, on the reverse strand, counting down.
AAAAACGATAACCTATATTTTCATACCGAGCATCAACAATTGATTTTGACGGCTGCTCATATATGGATAATCATAAGAATCACAGCAATAGCTAGTATAGAATTGATATAATATCCATTCTTTTGATTCAATGATTATCCATATATGAGCTAGTCTATTGATATTTCATGATTCTTATCACATAAAAACATCAATATCAAATAGTTATATCAATTTCATATCCATGACTCTGTGATCTCACAACAATATATATATATATGATTCTTATCACATAAAAACATATAAAAACATCAAATTTTCCATCTATCCATCTCACATGTCATGGTTTTTCCTTCCCCCATGGGAAGCTCCATGGATTTTGTTGACCCGCCATCGTGACAGTGATCCAAGGATCGAACGAGTTGAGGATTTCTTGGATCCCTTCCACTCAGCTCTAACCTGAGAGGCGCCGTGGCACTGGAAATGGGCGCCAAAAAATGCGAAGTTTTCAACAAAAAAATCGAAAAGTAGGTAATTAATTATGAATAGTTATGGGATATCCCCAGTTTCAAAAAAAATCGAAAGTGTGAACATTTTGAGCATTTAACTGAATGACTGACTAAGTTTGACTTGTTTGGGGAAGCTTAAGCCACCAAGGACTTCTCCCATTTTGGTCGAAATTCCTTTTGTCTTCGGCGGACCGCGTTTCCGAAAAAAAGCCGTCGCGCTGTTTCCGGACCAGGGATAGAAATCATGGTCGACCTTTCGGGATTTCCAGGTGAATTATGACATTTACCCTCTGGTAAATAAACAGTTGGACCCTGAAAATAGCCCATTTTTAATGGTTTCACTAGTCTTCCAAGCCCGATGACTGCCAGGGTCCAACTGTTAATTTACCAGAGGGTATCATGACTAGCCAGATTTGATGGTTGACGAAGTATGACTAAGTTGCTAAGTTACACTGGTGAAACTGGTGGTTTAGTGATTTCAAAGATGATCGATGGGTGGTTTCCATTGACTGAGTCAGACACTCGCAACATGGACAGGGATGGCTAGCTATTCATGGCCAAGATAATTACAGGATGAATAGATGATTTATAGTGATTTTTAGGGATTAATCGTAAAGGATCATATACTGGCTCATTATATTTATTATTTATATGCCATATCTCAGTGATATGGATAGATATGATAGGTGCTTCATACTGATCTGGTAGATTAAACAAGGTTCTGATCAGAGAGCTTTGCCTCCATCAGTAGAGGCATCACTTCGTCATCCGTTCGCAAATCGCCTTGGTGTTCCATCACCGACAAGGAGTCCTAAACTGTCCCAATCATCTGCCATCAGCCATCATCTGCCATCATCTGCAATCATCTGCCATCATCTGCCCATTTCATCTCATTTCCTATAGATTTTCCTACTGTGGATGGGCCAGCGAAATCCTGCACCAACCAATGGTTGAAACCCGAACAAAATCGTGGGATTTTTACCACTGTTTTCAACTGGTGCTTCGGATTTCGCTGGCCACCCTAGCACTGTTCAATCCCCACCTTCTCGCAAAAACCAACGACCTGTTGGAATGGTGAAAGGCTATCTATCATGGGCTAATCCTATGGCGAAGTGAATCAATATGACGTATGGATACGTATGGTGATTGACTTTAACCCATGAAATTTCATTAAAATCTGCTTAAAGGTCTATAGTCTATAGTCAGTAATATGAATTTTCATGAATTTTAATGGGTTAAAGTTTCCATAGTCTATAGTCTATAGTCAGTAAATGTCAGTAATAATCCAGAGATTTTCTGACCGTCCCATGATTCCCATTTCCCAAGTCACCACAGGGCTCCATTTCTCCGTTTTTGGTCAGGCAGACAGCGGTGTGGCGCTCTGGTTGAACACGCCGCGAACCGGCATGCCTGAGCAGCCGGTGGAAGTCGGTGTAAGATATGGCCGGCAGTGTCTACAGTGTCTACCCAATGGGTGAAAATATATCATAATGTACAGTAAACTAACATAACTATGGAAAATCACCATTTTCAATGGGTAAATCCATTATAAATCGTACCATTTTCAATAGCTATGTTAAATTACCAGAGGGTATCATAATGTACAGTAATTTAAAACTGTGTTATATAGTAAAAATATATCATAATATTCTTTATAATATGTATACCATCTGGTAATTTAACATAACTATGGAAAGATCCAGTACTTTAATATAGGTAAATCAACTATTTCTATGATTTCTATGGGCCATGGCTTCAATAGCAAACTGTGAGTTTACTGAAAGGTATGTTCATCATGAGTTGATTGAATTGATGTTGTTCATCGTGAAGGCTGGTGGTTCCTCGTTGGCACGATGTTTTCACATTGCGGCCAGACGTCCAAGTGACGTGAACATGTGGTTGTTGACCGAACATGGTTCTTAGGGTGGTGATGGATGAGTATGATATGCCTGGGTTGCACCTGCCCTACGGTTGGGCATGTGAAAGTGCGACATTCATATCCCCACTCTTGCAGATTGAGGTACCTCATCGTGGAGCCCAAATATACATTAAATCGGTCTTACGTTGCTGTGAATGAGAAAATATAGTAGATATGTGGAAACACATAAACAATCATAAACATATATAATAGATATGTGGACATGGTGCTATATATATTACAGGCATAGATATGTGGAGACCTTAATGGACTTCGATTCCCAGATTTTTCGGTCTAGAAAATCCTGGACATGCTGTAGGCTCCAACGCTGAGTTTCCCGGGTTTTCGATGCATTTCTCCACCTGAAGACCTCCAAAAACTTACTGGTGCTAAACGTAGGGCATGGATGAGAGGGGAATGGGATGATGACATTACTAGTGATGAAATGGATCATTCCCGAAAATTCCCTGCGTTTAGCGTTTAGCACCAGTAAGAAAATGATAAACCTGCTTTGAGATCAGCTAATATCAGTCTCCCCTATCTGATATGGACCATTTCAATGGTCAATGGCCAGAAAGGTCCCTCTTGACACTGCCATCATGGCCTTTCACGGATCTTTTTCGCTGCGACTGCGGTGAGTTTTCGCCACGGGGGTCCCGCGTGCCAATGGAAACGCGACCTCTGGCGAAAAGGAAAATACGACTTGGGCACTGCGCACTGAATGAGTTGCAAGCACAAAAAGGCGAAGATGGGAGATCCGGACAGACCTAATAATTTTGGATAATTTTGGATATTCAGAAGCATGATATTCTTTTGATTTGGAGACATAAATGAACTGTAATAGTAAATATATATATATATATATTATAAATGATATTCTTTGAAGCAACAGATCGACCGGGGTTTCAGTGAAAAACCGGTCTGTCACAGACCTGTGCCATCCGAAACTCGGGTTTAGGTACACCCTGGTTGTCCCCTCTTTGGGACGGTGATGGGGGATGATGGGAACTGGACGGCTCAACGACCAATCAGTTTATAAGTTTCATGTGGTAAACTTGATACAATGTGTTGGCCGGGCATGTTTTCAGCGGGGTATGGGATGGGTACGGGTTACCACATGAATTCATTTTGCCAAATTTTTTTCATACTCCCCAAAGGAACCTGCTTTATTGTACATGACGGATCCTAACGGTGCTGCCATATATGGTGTGCCATGGATCCCAACAAAAACCCCAGTCATGCTAGCATTTTTCTACCAGCACCAGCCGGATCCTAGGATCCGGGGATGGGAATCTGATGGATTTTCTGTGCAATTTTTGAGTGGGTGAGTTTTTTTGCCATGAAAAATCCATAAAATTCCCCATAAAGAATCCCATGAAATATCGCATGAACTCCATTTAGCCTCTGGTTATGACTAACATAGCCATGGAAAGATCCCTTTTTAACAGGTACACCATCTATTTCTATGGGCCATCTATACCATGGCTATGTTAGTCATAACCAGATGGTAAGTTTTTCCTTGAATGCACCATCCAGAGTCCAGAGTGTTTTTCCACTCGTCAGGGTTTCAGGGTTTTTTTGGGCAGATGTTGGACTCCGTTTGGACGTTGGCTCCGTTGGCTCTTGGAGATCTGAAAAAGCGATGTTAGCCGGGTAAACACGCAGCCAATGTTCGAAAATTCACATACTTAGTGCATGTTTCCTTCCAGAGCTATGGAAATTGGTGCAAAATAGATGATTTACCTATTGTTCAAAAACTGGGACTTTCCATAGCTATATATGTTAAGCTCGCAGATGGTATCTCATGTTCATCTCGTGAATTGTCAATAAACAGAGAAAGTCCTGAGTAACAACAGACCCAAATGAACAGGTGCCGATGCCCAGTGCCAAAATGAGAGGAATCTCGGCAGATAAAATTGCTGACGTTTTTAAAGTGGTACGCCAAGATACATCATCAGAAATACATCATGATATATCCCTCCATTCATTCCACTTAAGATCAAACACATCAAACACATCAAACACATCAAACACATCAAACACATCAAACACGACCACCTGCAACGATGAAGGGCAAGGGCGGCTATGGCTATGGACAGGAACGATGGGAGCGGCATGGTAGTTTTAACTGGGTCGTCCCAGAAAGTGTGGCTATTTGCCCTTGAAAATCGTGATCCAAACAGAAACATTTGATTCCTGACAAGTTGGGCCTGACAAATTCTAGGGAATTGTAGTGAATACAGGGATACTTTAGATACCATTCCTTTAAATATAGTGAATCTAGTGGAAAATGGGGGGAATAGAGTGGAAAATCATCTATCAATGATGGGAATCATAAGGACTACCCTCTGGTAATGACTAACGTAGCTATTGGAAATTGCCATTTAGTTCGTTGATTTACCAATGAAAGATGGTGGATCTTTCCATAGTTATGTAAACGTTTACCAGAGGGTAAATCCACCATTTTTTCAGATCAGATTTGAAGATGATGGCCGCTCTTTTTTGGAGATTGATTTACCATCTGGTTATTTGACATAGCCATAGAAAACCACCATTTTTAATAGGTAAACCATTTATAAATGGGCCATGGCTTCCATGGCTATGTTAGTCATGACCAGATGGTATTTTGATTTCTTCCTGATCAAAATTCCGAAATTGATGACAGAAATGACCATAGATCTAGTGAAACATCTAAATACCATTAGGTGTTTCACTAGATCTATGGTATTGAATGGTATTTAGATGTTTCACTAGATCTATGGTAACAATCTAAACCTAATGGTATTTAGATGTTCACTATGGTATGAAGATACAGCTACCTTCCCAGCTATTTTGCTGTGAATAGAATCCTATTCGAAGGGGATTCCAATGGTTTGACCCAGGCCCATACCCTCTAGTATTTTTTTTATTTTCCATACCCTCTAGTAAACATACAAAAAGCTATTGAAAATGGCCATTTATAGTGGATTTACCCATCAAAAATGGTGATTTTCCATAGTTATGTTAAATTACCAGAGGGTAATATATGGGATAATCCTTCCCATTGACGAACTCCATGATTTTTCAGAGGGTTTGATTGAAACCACCAACCAGGGTAAAGCCCAACTGACGAACTCATATTTCTCAGAGGGGTTATTTCAACCACCAACCAGACATTTTGAATAGGTAAATCAGGTAAATCATCTATAAATGAATCATTTCCCTTTTCGCGATGGGTCATGACCAAAGGGTACCCACAAGCTGTTGATCTGTTCCCAGAAATGGCTCAACCACCAGGCAGTTTCAGATTCGTTTTTTTTGGTTCCCACTAGGTGAAAATAGGAAAACCACCATGTTTTTTTGCCGTACAACATGGTTATCCCCCCATGAGAAACGGAGGTTTTTTCATGGGAATATGGGAAACAAACTGGGAAAATCTCTACAAATGAAGTTTTTTCAGGCTTGCTTTTCTTTTAGGTGTATCAATCCCATCAATCCCAGAATTTTGAAAGGTGGTTTTGGGTTTTTATGGACAAGAAAAGGACTGAAGTCCATGGTTTTCCGTAGATCTTCGAGAAAAAATCCATGGAAACAATGGAAAAATTCGCCAAGCTTTTCTTGTGCGAAAAAAATGGGGATATCATGGAGATATCGAGGGAAATCAAAAAAAATCGATGACTGGTTGGTGGTTTGAACATTTTTTTTTTATTTTCCATAATATATATTAATATATGGGATGTCATCCTTCCCATTGACGAACTCATATACTCATATTTTTCAAGATGATGTCTCAACATGTTAAAAGCACCAGAAAAACCTAATCGAAACTCATCATTTCTCGTCCTTAAGTCAATGAGAAATCCAGATGTTTCATACAGGATGGGGCCTTCCCAGTTATGTGAACGTTGGTTTATAAACCATGAAATAATCCCCATTAACTATCATAAACTAGTTTATATAATCCCCATTAACTATCATAAACTAGTTTATATAATCCCCATTAAATATCATAAACTAGTTTATATAATCCCCATTAAATATACTATAGATATTTTAACTAGTTCATTACATCAGTTATATCTACCATAAAAGTTTCGGCTCCGTCCCTAACAGTGGTGAAACCTTGTCAGCTAGACACGGAGAGTTGATCATACCTTGCCATGGATACCCATCGCTTTGTTTGGGAACCTGTTCGGAATGATGAGATTGGTTCCTGCATTTCGGTTCTCATTTTTGTTCATGGGAATATGGCGGTGACTGTTGGAGGTCAGCAAATTGTGAAATGTGACACCTTGTTTCCCTCTGGCAAACTCTTTGCTCTTCATTCGTGGACTTTGGTGGATGTCACTGTGGATTCCCTTGTGTTGTCCTGCCATTCGGATTCCGTTTCTGTGGAGTTACCAGTCCCTGCCCCTGTGGACTTTTTCAGCTTCTCTGAAGTTTGTGCTGGCTTGGGAGGCACTTCTTGTGGTGCCCAAATGAGTGGTCTCCGTCCCCTTCTGGCTTTTGACAAGTCTCAGTTGGCTGTGGACTTTCTTCGTCGCAACAAATTTCCTGTGGTGCAGCATGGTGATCTGTTCTCACTTCATCAGGTGGGTTTGTTCCATCAAGCTCATGAAACGCGTTCGGGTTTATTGGCTGGATTCCCATGCCAGCCTTTTTCCACACTTGGTCATCAACTGGCTTTTGGAGATAAGCGTGCGGGTGCCTTCTTTCGAATCCTTGACCTTGCGTTTTTGATGCAGGTGTGCTTTCTCCTTCTGGAGTGCGTTGTGGCTGCCGGCCGTCATCGTACTGTCCGTGAGTCAATTGCAGCCTTTTGCGCCGTGCGTGGTTTCAAATGTGTGGAACAAGTCCTTCACTTGCATCATGCCTTGCCCAACTACAGGACTCGCTGGTGGTGTCTTCTTGTGCCCACTTGGCTGCCTGATGTGGAAATCCCTGATCTTCCTGTGATGTCTGACTTTGCAACTGTTGAGGCACTTTTTCCGGATTGGCCTGCCTGGCCTTTGGAACAAGAGCAGCAGTTGAAGTTGAGCCCGCGTGAGCATGAGTTGTTTCATGATTCCCAATTTGGTCCTATCCACCGTGTGCTTGCCCTTACTGGGCGCTGCCCGACCTTGCTCCATTCCATGGGCAATCAAGCCAATGATTGTCCTTGCCTTTGCCGTAAAGCATTATCAATGGACTTGCTGAGAGCCAAAGGGTTACATGGTGTTTTGGTTTCTTCCGCTTGGCCACAGATTGGACTTCGCCATTTGCATCCCTTTGAGGCTTGTGCTTTGTTGGGTCTGCCGGTGGATTTGGACATGGGATCGGACATGCGTGCTGCCCTTTGTCTTATTGGCCAAGGTGCATCCCCGATTCAGTGTCATTGGATGTTATCCCATTTGCAGGTCATGTTAGGTTTCTTGAAGAAAGATGAGGTGATGACCTCCCACTTGACCTTGATTCGCAACCATGTCACTGCGCATCAGTTGCTCCAGCCCACTTTGGCCATGTATGAGCCTCGTGAACTGGCAATTGATGTTGAGGGCTCTCAATTGGTTGTTCGCTTGATGCAGCCCACTCGTGTCACTCACTTGCTGTTGGCTGAAGCTCGTCTTGCAGGGATCAGTATGGACATGTCGGTGTGGGACGGTGATTGTCAACTTGTGCCCAACAGTTTGATTCGATGTGACCAAGTGCAGCTTTTGCCTACATTTGGGTATGGATTCCCCGTGGACTTGCGCAGCATTTGGTCACCTGTCCCATGGCAGTCTTGGGGTCTTTCTGATCGCCTTGTTCACTCTGTTGGACTTTCGCTGATTACCAGTGCTGGATTGTCAAGCCATGCCTTCTTGTCGCCTTTCACTGTCCACAGCCTTTTGAGTCAGTGGCCAGCACTTGCTATTGCCACCCTGCGTGAGTGCACCAATGATCTCGCTGTCTTGTATGGTTTGATGCTTGTGGACTCACATTGGATTGTTTTGGACTTTTCCGTTGTGGATGGACTTTGCAGGTGTTGTGGTGTGATGGATTTCTTCCTTCTGCTTCCCCACCTGATGCCTTGTGTGCCTTGGTGGAGCTGTGCTGTGCCGCATGGTTGGTGCAAGTGGAATGGACTTTCTGTCGATGGTGTCACCAGCTCACCATGGTTGACTGCGGTACTGTTGCCCTTATCCATTTGGGGTGTCTGTTGGGTCTCTGGACTTCTTGGGCTCCTTCTGCACAATGGACTTGGCATTGCTTTCTTGTGGCATCGCAAAGCAGTGTTGGTTTTGGACCGGTTCCAGACATGGATGCTGCCCTTACATGGCTTGAAAATTTCCTGCCTAGCAAAGGAGTTCCAGTGGAGAAAGCCCGCGCTCGAGCTGAACAAGCGGCAAAACGATTGGGATTGCCGACCCTTCAGAAGGCAATTTTGTCGGCTGACCCTTGGCGTGCTTTGAAATCCGCTGGTAATGTGCTGGGCAAGCCCTTTCAGTGGGTCACTTATGAGGAGCTGCAGGCACACATTGCTGCCCGTGTCCCGACTGGTAAAGAGCAGCATTCCAAGAAAGTCAAAGGGAAAAGCCAGAAGAAATCTGAACCGAGTCTTGCCTTGTCCCCTGACACTTTGACTTTGTTTCCCACCACTTTTGTTGATGACAATGAGGCACCTGTCTTGCCCATCACTTTTCGTGAAGTTGGATCCAGTGCTCGGGGTGTTTGCATCGTCACTACTCAGCAGGCGATGGATTTATGCCATGCTTCCACACATCTGAGTGTTGACTCTTTGGCCGTGGTCACCATTGGAGAGTTTGCTGCCATGCAAGATTTGGTAATCACCCATCTTCAATGGCCTGCTTTGTATACCCCAACTTCTGAACCGGTTCTTGTAAAGGGAAGCTTGATTAACCTTGGTGATGTCCCTGTTGCTTTGGCCCGGGTTGAAGCTGCTCCGACGGTTGCAATGCTTGAAACTGCTGTGATCCGTGTCATGGTGTATCAGGATCAGTTTGACAAAGATTGGACTTTGTTGACCAAAGGACCCGTGAAGCTTTTGCAGAGCTTATTGCCTTCCTTGCGGCGTTGCAATGATCAGGCGTGTGCTGGTCAGTGTCCCATGTTTCATCCTGCTTGCGGTGAAGAGGTGGCTCAGGTGATTTTGGACGCTTGGTCATGGCGATGGTCTACCAATGACAACCGTCAGGTACCAATGGCTCAGGCAGAAAACTTCTCAGTGTTCTTGCGTATTCCTTTGTCGGCTCTCAATGAAGTGCTTGCTCTGTCTGGTTGGCATGGCGTATTTGTTGAACCTCGCCCTGACTCCAAACAAGGGGCTCATCCTTCTTTTGTGGTCGTATGGCTTCCCCGCCAAACCACCCTTGCCCAAGCTTTGGATCACAAACGAAGACATGATACGGTGGTGGGCATTGCTAGGATGAATCACAAATTGGGGTTGCGTGCTTACAAAAAGCATGAGAAGGTTGTGCAAGAGTTGGTGCATCCGGGTCAGAATATTGTTGTGTGTGCTGTGGACTCAGTTTATGAAGTTGGCCCGCTCCCTCATGGACTTTCACATGCTCAAATTGCTGATTTGTTGCGTGCTTGGTCTTGGGTGGCTCGTCCGTTGAAGCCCTTGCGTTCCTCGAGTGCAGGTCAATATTGGCACATTGGTACCGCTTCCCCACCTCCCTCGGCCATCTTGCACACTGAGCATGGGACCGTCACTGTCTCTTTGAAGCAGGATAAGACTGCTACAGCAAAGCCTGCTGTTACTGTGCAAGCCTCTGCCCGTACCAGGAAACATATGCTTTCTCAGCCTTCTTCTTCATCCACTGTTGGTGATAGGCAGGATCCTTGGTTGGTTGGTGACCCTTGGCGTCGCTATCAATCCACTGACAAGGCTGGCCCTGAGGGTGATGGTTCTGATGTGGTCTTTACGGACGCTTCCGCTGGACACTCTCACACAGCAAAGTCCCGCATTGCTGCTTTGGAAGATCGTTTGATGTCTCATGTTGAACAGTTGACCAAGCCGACTACTGCTGGACTTGACATGGCTGATATGGACACTGATGTGGTTGCTCAGCAGGCCTCTGAGATTGCCGAATTGCGTCAGCAGAATGAGCAGTTCGTTTTTGTGGCATGGATAACAAAATGCAAGCTCAGCAGGC
>CAMXCT020004010.1:0-48079 GCA_947184155.2 Cladocopium goreaui | reverse complement strand
TGATGATGATGTGATGTCATTTTCATTGTGTCAGGGTCTGCCCGGCAAATCTGCTTAGGCTGGATCCTTCGCCTTTACCTGCCTTTGATGCCAGGCACTTTCTGTGAGAATTTCATGTGGTTTCGAATGGTGAATTGTGTTTCAAGTGGAATTGAATTGCAATGATTGCAGCAATGCCACCACATACACAACGATATGTTTTTTGTTTGTGCAGCAATTTTGTTTCAAAGCCCGCTGTTGTTTTTGACTTGCGTGGTTGCAACCCAAGCTTTGTTTGTTGCAATGGTGGGTGGATGGGCCGAATGCTTGGAGGTTGGGAACCCAGAGCCAACCGATGAGGCACCAGCTTTGACGTTAGTCAACCACTTGTGGTGGCAACTCCTCAGCCCCTATCTGAAAACGGCTGGCAACGTCATCAGCACCTACTACGCGGAAGATCCTGAGGTGTATTTCAAGAAACAAAGGAACGATAGGCACTTGGACTTCCATGAGTTGGGATACCCTCAGAACTGGGGGACGGCCTCACCCGCATTTGCTATGGCCCTTGTGTGCCCACAGCTTCGCTACCTGTCTCACGATGTGAGGCATCGGGTTCTCGAAGTTTGGCTGTGGCGTGCCACAACATCTCAGTGTTGGCTCGAGTCAAAGACCTTTGTGGAGTCATTGACACAGACGATTTGCAAGTTGATCCATACAGGATGGTTCTTGCAGCTCCCAACGGGCTTGAAAACGCTCGAGAGTTTGGAAGAGTTGCTGAAGATCCGTGAAGCATTCGTGGATAGATTGAGGAGTTCACGACTGGCTCCAGGGATCCAAGGGATTGAGGATTTGCTCACCTGTCACCTGTCCACAGTCAACAAGTTGGCCCTGACTTCTAGGCCTTGGTCTCGAAGGTATCAGGAAGAGGTGACTACGACCGGATCGACATCGGACCCATGGACTTCGAATCCTGACCCATCGGACCCATGGACTACGACCAATGGATCTACTTGGGAGCCTTGGCATCAGGAAAAGGTGACTACGATGGGATCGACATCGAACCGATGGACTTCGAGAGGTGGCCGGACCGACGTCGAACCCATGGACTTCGGATCTACTTGGAGCCCATGGCAATGACTTCGGAGCCTTGGGATGGATGGAATGCGACTTCTGAACGTTGAAGTTGGTGACAGGTGACTTCGAAATCCCATGACAGGTGACTTCGACAAGTAATTAATCGAAGGTTTGGACCTTGACTTTTCAGCCTAAGGCTAGTCTTAGTCTTGTCTTCTTGAGCTTGAAGACCGGCATTGAAAATGCCATCGAAATCCCATGTGGCTAAAAAAAATCACTCCATTCTGCAGTTCTGCAGGGCACTCACGAGTGGGAGCGGGCAAGCGGATGTTGAGTTCCAAGCACGTTCACTGTCTCATTTCAATTCATATCACCACATGTGCCATCTACATGTCAGCAGCAGCTGAAGAACCATGACATCATGAAACGGCATGTTGATGTACAAAACAAGTCAACTATATAAAGCAATGCCAATCGATGAAAGCTTCCATGCTTATTTTCACAGTTGAGACAGTTGAGACAGATCAATTGACTGCAAACCTTGAAGTAAAAAATATATCAACAATATCAACTGAAAACTTATGGTCACATGTTTGGCTGCAGTAAAATAAAGTATGTGAAACCTTCACTTGTCACCTATCATCTGTCATCTGTCACCTGTCTCATTTTGCAGCCATGGCTGGGACTGGGCACATGGTTTTTCTGGCAATGGGTGCTGAAGAGGAGTACGTGTGGCGCCGACAGACACGTCATAGCCTGATTGGTATTTCTGCTGCTGTTTTCCACTGACTTCTTTTCACTACAGCACTGATACTTTTTGTCACCTTCCATCTGATTCATTGAGGTCTGGGACGAGAGATCATGGGCGACGTTTTGAACAGCAAGTTCAGGGGCTATGTGCATCAGTCACTTGATGTGACTTGGCATTGCCTTACATGTTCATTGTCACAGATTGTTCATTTGATGTGCATTGATGTGCATTCATTGTCACAGACTGTTCCCTGATTCCTCTAAGGTCCGTGGATTCGCGAGGAACAACCCAGCCAAGTCTGTGAAGCGAGGGGGGCAGATCTTGGATGGTGAGGTGCAGATTTTTTTTTTTTTATCTGACATGTGTGGCATGAAGTTCATTTTGTGTGCCATGAAGTTCATTTTGTTATTCAAACTATTCCTGCAGGTTCAAGACATGCTGATGGAGCAGAAGGAGATCATTGCGTGCGCGCTCTATGTGGTGGAGTGCGCGAAGCTCCTGAAGTACCACCACAAGATGACGTGGGTGGTCTTCCTCCTGACGTGCCACTTTGCCTGCATGGGAACTGCATGTGTTTGTGTAAAACAATGGTTTCAAAATCAAACATGATGATGTGACTGGATTGTATGGGATACTGATCCAATAAGATGTCCTTAGGTAATTTCCTTCACATGTCACCTGTCACATGTCAGCCTTATGCATTTTCACACTTAGGTTCAGCTGGCAAGCATCGGTCTGCTATGGTGGCATTGCTGGCAGCCTTCATGTTGGATGAGCTTGTCTTCTTGCCATCTTACCACACGTTTCTTGGCAGTGCTTTTTTTGGTTGAGACATGACTGAGACAGTTGACATGAGGTTTCACATGTTGACATGTTTCAATTGTTGGGTTGAGACAGTTGACATTGATTGAGACATGTGGTTTCACATTGACTGAGGTTGTCATCAGAGCCATGGGAAGTGAAAGAGGGTACTTTGAGCCCGAAATGCATTAAGATCCTGAAGGCAACTTGGCTGAAATAGGAACTTTACACATTCATTGCTTGTGTCCCTGATCACTATATGTGGCTTCTATATAATGCCTTTGACACCCCAACTTCCGATTACTCTTTATTCTTTGAAGGCCAGCACATGTTCCATTCAATTACTGTCTTCTGTCATTACTTGCTCCAATGTTTCTTGGGTGATGGAGGTGATGATGATTTTAGAGCAAAGACTACGATCTTCAACCCAAGCTACAGCATAGTTTTCATGATAATGATATAGCTACTATGATCTTCGGCCAAAGTAGTTTGAAATTTGCTCGGAAGCTGAGGCCGCCCAGGAAGCAGCAGGAGCACTTGATGCAGCAGCACCAGATGCAGCAGCAGCAGATGCAGCAGCAGCAGATGCAGCAAATCGATCATCAGCTGCAAATCCGGCAGATGCCAAGCCTGCAATCCCAGGCAAGTTTGTTTGGTTTGTTTGGTTTCTTCTGGAGATCTGTTTGTTTGGTTTGTTTGGCCCCCTGGCGCAGATGAACTGCAGAAACAGTTACAAGCAGCTTGCGCGCCGGTGTACTTTGCCCTGAAGAATCTGCCGGTGGAAGAGGCATCGTACGTGGCTCCTTGGAAGAACAACATACTTGAAAAACATATTGAAAAACTTATTGAAGCTTGTCTATTTGTTTCTTGGGTGTACTCTTACAATGTGACAGGTGCTTTCCACAAGACCTATCATTCATGTTCAGCCCAAGTTCTTAGGCTTTGCTGGGCCTGGCAACTTTCTCCGATGATGGCCGCAAGTTCGCGCTGGCAATCCTGAATGCCCTCCAACGCCACTCGTCTGCAATTTGACAGGTGATGTTGAGTGTAACAGGTGACATTGCATGACAAGTTTTCAACATGTGACAGGTGACAGGTGGTGTTGCATGACAAGTTTTGAACATGTGACAGGTGACAGGTGGCGTTGCATGACAAGTTTTGAACATGTGACAGGTGAAGCTGATCCGGATAAAAAGAGGTGCAGCTGCTGTCAAAGCCATAATGTCAGAGTAATGGTGTCTACTGTCAACTGTTTGCTGTCTCCTGTCACTGCCAATGTCTCCTGTCAGGTGGGGTTCGGCCGACGCTGCCATCATTGCCCATTGCCGTGAGAAGATGAAGCTGTTGACTGCCCAACATTGGACGGCATCAACAGGGCAAGAGCACCCAAAGCGTAGGCGTTGAGGAAGAAAAATTGTGGGTGTTGTGTGCTGCTCTACTTTGTGCTTCTGTAGATTGCACTCTTTGCCAGTCTTCGGTAGATTGCATGTTGATGTCATGTCGTTTTTTGGCGATTCCTGTGGGAGGCATTTTTTCCAGATGAGCATGTCCTGCTCTCAGATCCACTGTCGAAGTGATGCAGTTGTCTCCACGACATCTTCTCTTTACATCAGCTGTCTGCTTTCTAATGGGTTGACTTGACTTGAACTTGAGCTTGATTCTCTTGTTTTTGTTTTGTTTTTATTCAGAGATCTCATGACAATGAGCCTCATGTGCTACCGAGTCATGTGCTACCTTCAACCGAACCTCCACTAATTCACTGCCCGAAACTCAGATTCAGTATCAGGTGTTGCATGGTTTTGCACACTGAAAAAGTTTCTTGTGCAAATGCCATCAGTTCAGATTCAATGATGTGCACAGTGTGTATATATATAATTAAATGTTAATATATATATGTAAATAAAGAAATATATATATAAATATATATATATATAAATATATATATATATATATAAATAATATAAATAGACATTTAATACACCTATTGAAAATAGATAGATAGATAGGTAGATAGGTAGATAGGTAGGTAGATAGGTAGACAGGTAGGTAGATAGATAGATAAATAGATAGATAGATAGGTAGATAGATAGATAGATTGATAGACAGAAAGATAGATAGATAGATAAAAAGATAGATAGATAGATAGGTAGATAGATAGATAGATAGGTAGATAGATAGATAGATTGATAGACAGAAAGATAGATAGATAGATAAAAAGATAGATAGATAGATAGATAGATAGGTAGATAGATAGATAGATTGATAGACAGATAGATAGATAGATTAGTCAGGTAGGTAGGTACATGGACAGATAGATAAATAGGTAGCAAGACAAATAGGTAGACAGATGAATAGACAGATAGATAGACAGATAAGTAAACAGATAAGTAGATACACAGATGAGTAGATAGACAAACATGTAGAAAGAATAGAAGTATAGTAGATAAATTGGTAGATGGATAGATAGGTAGATAGATAAGTAGAAAACCAGGTAGCAAGAAAACAAGTTGGTAGATAAATAAAGGTCTCAGCTGCACTGGGGACCTTGGGTGGTAGTCGAAAAACTGCTGGGTAATTCCTGGGAGTGAGAAAGACAAACCATACAAACGGAAGTCAAACCATAGAAACATTGCGGACCTATTGCTGTCATACAAAAATATATAGGTTTCAACTGCAAAGAGTTGTCCAAATTGCCTTGGGAGTGCCAAAGTTGGAAGCCCAAACACAAGAAAGAAATCGGTTCTCACAGACTTGAGTTTTTTTTTTTTGCAAAACCCAAACCAAGAGGAAATTTACAACGATAGATAGATAGACAGCAAGAAAGAAGAAAATAAAGGAAGGAAGAATGAAAGGAAGGAAGAAAGCACGATATTAGATAAATAGATTGAAAGATAGATCAATAGAAAGAAAGAAAGGTATTACATTGATAGAGAGACAGATAGGTAGATAGATAGACAGATAGGTAGATAGATAGATTGGCAATGAAAATGCCCAAATTTGATGTAACTTTTAGATTTTAAAGAAGCTAGATAGATAGATAGATAGATAGATGGATAGATAGATAGATAGATAGGTAGATAGATAGATAGATAGCCAAACAGATAGATAGATAGAAAGACAGATCCACAGATTAGTTAGGTAGGTAGAACGATAGATAAATAGAAAGATAATGAGAGAGAGATAGAGAGATAGATAGATAGATAGAGAGATAGATAGTGAAATGGGATTCTTACAAAGCGCGTTGCAGAAGGGGTTGGATGATTATACAAGATGTCCAGACGCATGAGTCCCAAGTCATCCTTGGGAAGCCCCACGTCATTGAATCTAGATATTGTATACATACATATATTTACATACACAACTTTACTCTGTGTCGAGACCTTCAGTGATGGGTGTTGAAAAACCATCCAGTCCTATGATTTTGTGTCTTTTACTACCAATTGAAAGATGGGTTAGTAACAGCTTCACTTTTAAACTATTACCCCAATTTTCTGGCACTGACTTCTAAGGGAATCACTTAGCTTGTTCAGTACTGCTTGTTCCTGAACCTGGCTGCTGATTATTGAGAAAGTTCTTGACATGACAGGTGTCCAACTTTGAAAGTTTAAGTTACTTGTCGTTTAAGTCACTTGTCGTGTAACTGACTGGGAAGTAATGTTCTGCAGCACTAGTTCTCAAACAACATATATGCCAATATTTGAAAAACTAGAGATCTTGGAGACAAAGTGTTGCAGAACATTAATTCTTCAAGAGATCTTTGACAACTACGGTTGCTCCCAAATCCCAGATCTTCGGTTGGCCCAAATCCCAGATCCTCGGTTGACCCAAATCCCATATCCTCGGTTACCCCAAATCCCAGATCCTCGGTTACCCCAAATCCCAGATCCTTGGTTGCCCCAAATCCCAGATCCTCGGTAACTGGGAGTTGCCTCAGGAATGGGCATGTTTGAAGTTGAAGTGTGTGTCAAAATCCCAAGTCCTCGGTTGCCCCAAAACCCAGATCCTCGGTTAGCCCAAATCCCAGATCCTCGGTTACCCCAAATCCCAGATCCTCGGTTACCCCAAATCCCAGATCCTCGGTTACTCCTCGGTTTTCCCAAATCCCAGATCCTCGGTTACTCCTCGGTTTTCCTAAATCCCAGATCCTCGGTAACTATGGGCATGTTTTGTGTCCCAGATCCTCGGTTACTCCTCGGTTTTCCCAAATCCCAGATCCTCGGTTACTCCTCGGTTTTCCCAAATCCCAGATCCTCGGGAACTATGGGCATGTTTTGTGTCCCAGATCCTCGGTTACTCCTCGGTTTTCCCAAATCCCAGATCCTCGGTTACTCCAAATCCCAGATCCTCGGTAACTATGAGCATGTTTTGTGTCCCAGATCCTCGGCAACTGGGAGTTGCCTAAGATATGGGCATGTTTTGTGTCCCAGATCCCCTCAAATCCCAGATCCTCGGTTACCCCAAATCCCAGATCCTCGGTTACCCCAAATCCCAGATCCTGGTTACTCCTTGGTACCCAAAATTCCCAGATCCTCGGTAACTGGGAGTTGCTAAGAAAGGGAAGGTTTTGTGTCCCAGACCTCGGTAACTGGGAGTTGCCCTTTTTCCCAGATCCCAGGTCCTCGGTAACTATGGGCATGTTTTGTGTCCCAGATCCTCGGCAACTGGGAGTTGCCTAAGATATGGGCATGTTTTGTGTCCCAGATCCCCTCAAATCCCAGATCCTCGGTTACCCCAAATCCCAGATCCTCGGTTACTCCTTGGTTTTCCCAAATCCCAGATCCTCGGTAACTGGGAGTTGCCTAAGAAATGGGCATGTTTTGTGTCCCAGATCCTCGGTAACTGGGAGTTGCCTAAGATATGGGCATGTTTTGTGTCCCCATCCTCGGTAACTGGGAGTTGCCTCAGAAATGGGCATGTTTTGTGTCCCAGATCCTCGGCAACTGGGAGTTGCCTCAGAAATGGGCATGTTTTGGAGTGTGTGTGTGTGTGTCTGTCCCAGATCCTCGGCAACTGGGAGTTGCCTCAGAAATGAAGCTTGTTTCAAAGTGAAGGTTTCCAGATCCCCGGCAACTGGGAGTTGCCTCAGACATGTTGTATATATTTGGGCAAGGTCCAGGCAACCTGTCTATTTTTGGGGTTGGGCTGTCATCCAAAGATTAGACAGGCAACTCAGAGTTGCCTGGTGTCATGGGGGGTCAAGTCAATATATTTTTGAGATAACATGCCTGAAAATGAATTGATGTAACCCTCCATGACCACCGGCAACTCAGAGTTACCTGTCTATTTTTCAGGTTAACTTCAGATTCCCAGAAATAGACAGGTTGCAACAGCCTTGTGAACTCAGGTTGGGGGTCAAGTCAATTTATTTTGGAGATAACATGCCTGAAAATGAATTGATGTAACCCTCCAGACCACCGGCAACTCAGAGTTACCTGTCTATTTTTCAGGTTAACTTCAGATTCCCAGAAATAGACAGGTTGCAACTAGTTGCAACAGCCTTGTGAACTCAGGTTGGGGGTCAAGTCAATTTTTTTTGGAAATAACATGCCTGAAAATGAATTGATGTAACCCTCCAGACCACCGGCAACTCAGAGTTACCTGTCTATTTTTCAGGTTAACTTCAGATTCCCAGAAATAGACAGGTTGCAACTAGTTGCAACAGCCTTGTGAACTCAGGTCGAACGAGCAATCCTGCAGTGGGTGCCCTCAGTGGTATGAAGTATCAACTGTCATTTGTCAAGATCTGACATGTCATGTCACTAATTGCCATTGCCACCACCTCTCAAGACGGTCACCTGTCAGTGTCATTGTCACTGAAAATTTCACAATTGATTTGTCCATCGCCATGTCGGCCATCACGAATGAGTTTGTGGTGGCCCCTGAATTGTGGCAAGTCTCCTTGCACAACCATGTGAAAGTCTTGTACCAGGAGTGCTGCCCTACCATGTTTCAAGTTTATTTCAACTTCAATTTCACTTTCAAGTGCTTCCCTGCACAGGAGTGCACGACCACCAGGGAGCTCTTGGCTACGAAGATCGCAGGCTTGACTTTGCCAAGTGCGGTTGAGGACGTGAAGGCAGAGATTGCCAGCATGTTCAAGGCTTTGAGTGGGGAAGATTCTTGGAGACATGTAGGCTTTCATGCGCCTTAAAGTCAGTCAGTCAGTGTGAGTTTTGGTGTGAATTATTCGCACATCTCAGGATGATGAAGCAGCATCTCAGTTTGCAAGCGAGTCAGTGGACCACACTTTGAAAAGCTGTTCGGAGGGCATGGTGTCTAGTTCCATGCCGCACATGTTTCGATGGGACGCATCATCCTTATGGCTTCCCAGCTGCAGATAATCTTCAGACAGTCATGGACAGATGACACTATGTCAGTGTGAAGTTTTGACAATATGACAGATGACAATATGACAGTCATGTGTGCATCTAGCAATCAGGAGTGGCTCAAGCTGTGAAGCAGCCAACATCATCGGCACCGCCAACTCAATCATCACTTCAGGGTTCAGGGCAGAAGAAACCATTGTCTCAAGGGATTTGCCATCCAGCCTTGGAGAATTGGGATCTTGTCGGCTTGGTGATGGAGTCAAACGAGCATGGGCTTGCAAACTTGCGCCACTAGGCTTCATGTATGTTTTGAATTGATATGTTTGAACTTCACAATGTGTTGTTGTAATGTCACTTTGACCTGAGGTGGTGTCTGATGAGATCTGAAATTGAGCAGGGAAAGCTGGGCACGGATCACACAGCCTTGCAGATTTTCAAGACCCTCTTGAAGGTTCCCACCCTATGGGAAGGCACGGCATCCACCAATGATTCTTTGATTCAGCAGGCATTCCGCCAGAATGTCAAAGGCAGTATGATCAAACCTCTGAGCTGCATTCAATGGTGTGACTTGGTGCTTGTCGCTGCATACCCTGATGGGGATGTCCAGCAGCTGCTGAGTTTTGAGAACCGTTTGGCCAGAAAGGAGGTTGGCAAGCGGTTGGTAAAAACTTTCGAGAGCTTGCTGTGTGGCTTCGACAGCAAGGTGAATGCTGAGGGCATTGTAGTTGGACAGAAACAGGTGCCTTGAAGAGCATTCAGCTGCTTTACTTTCTTCTTGTTTTTTCAGAAAAGTCATCTCAGTTTTTTGTAATTTGGTTTGGCTGCGCGAAAGGGGTTAAGAAGGGCGACTTTTTGTGCCCAAAAAGGGTTCCAAAAACAGGACCAAAAGTCACCAGTAAAAATCCCAAACCAAAAGGAAAATTACTATCAGTCTTCAAGTTTTCAGCTTCAAGTTTTCAAAGGCCGTGAAGAGACGACGTGTCAAGAGGACACAGGACAGTGGAAAGCAAGACTCAAACGCAGAGTTGGCTGTGAAGGATCGTGAGATCAAGATCGGCACCGCAAAGCAGACGGCAATCAAGCATATGTTGAATTACTGCACGTTCGAAAGCTATCGTGCTTTGCAGTGTCATCTGTCATTCTTCTCGGAGTCATCTGTCAATGAGTCTGTATTGTCCTGGAAACATTTGTGGCCAACATCAATGCCTGCTGATGGAATGTTCCCATCCGAAGCGGAAGAGTATGCTCGCAGAGCAGGCGCCGCTGCTGCCGCCAAGTTGGTGCCCCCCCGGCTGATGTGCTTTTGCTCAAAAAATAGTTTTATATATGTATATCTAATATAGTGTATATATACATATGTATATATATATATATGTATATACATGTGTTTATATATATATATACACATTTTAAATATTTATATTTAATATATATATATATAGCGTTTATTTATTCATTTGTTGGTAGTGATTATTCACTTTCATATATTGTTGTTAATTCCAAAATCATCCAAGGTCAAAGCAGTTGGAGTTTGGTGGAGAATTATCACCAGAAGATCACAACCTGATCATGGACAAGATCATTAGCATCCAGGAGGACACCCTTTCCAACCACGATGGATCTTCCAAGGTCACTGTTGATCAGTTGTGGACCTACCGCTTTGTTGTTACATCATGGACCCGTGGCATTGCAGACTGCTGCTCCGCTGACCTGAAGTCCACTGACTTTGAGAATGTCAAGGATGCAGTGCTCAAAGGTGATGCCACTTGCTCGCATCAAGGTTTGTTCTTTGTATCCATTGGACTTGTAGAATCTCTGAGTTATTTGAATCTAGGCCCTTGACGGACAGATCAAGATGTGCATCAAGCAATGGCCTATGGCTTGGAATGTCACCATGCTTCCAGACGTGGCTGCGTTGGCGACTGATCAAGCAGCAGCCCACGAAGACAAAGAGAATCTCATTGAAACAGCTGAGCGAGAAGAGTGGATCTTCGGCCAAGTTTATGGATCTTCGACCAAGTTGTTTTGATAGCTTTTGGTGCATCCAGCTGTGGTTTAAGGACAGCAAAGCTTCGTTCAATGGAGGCCAAGCTTGCAGTTGACCAACGGCTTCTGTCGTCCATGAGCACAGGACGTCAGACTCAGAGTTACTTACTCTGTCAAGCAAGTCATCAACTGTTGATATTGAAATTGATGATGTAAATATATTAAACATAATAAACATATTTAATAAACATATTCAATAAATAGTGCTCTTGGTTTCGTGATGCTGTCGTCTTCTGTTCACCTGCAGGATTTGAGACTTTGCAAGACTGCCTCGACTGGCTGTCATGCAAGAAGAAGCTGGCTCTTGCAAAGACAGCTCAGGAGTTGGTGCAGAAGTACCAGGAGATGCAGAGCCCAGTGTGTGAACTGAATGACATGGCCGAACTGCCAGGGCAATATGCCACAGTATCTTCAAAGGTTACTGCCCATATCAAGGGCAAGAAGCTGGTGGTGGCAATCTGCGACTTCAATGTGCCTGGCGTTCCTTGATTTGAATCATTCTGGACCTGCATTGTTCTTTGTGATCTTTTTCACCCTAAGGCGCGGAATTCCTTGATCCAGCCAAAGTTGATCACGGGCTTGGCCAACTTGTGCCGAACACAAGGCTTCAATTACTGTGGACACTGTGACAGTGTCAAGTTAAATTCATGTTTTGATTCTTGGCTTCACCATGTTTAACCAGAAATTCTGCAGGCGTGGAGCAAACTGTGGTTCTTGCGACTATGGCAAGTCGCTCAAAGGAAGAGAGTCAGGCAGATCCACTTGAGGATTTTGTTGAATTTTGCAGGGGCATGAAAAGTATTGGATTCGGAGCACAGATTCCTTGGAACCAATGTCTAAGTGTCCCCGGTGAAGAGCATCTCGGCTTTGATCAAGTTACAGGTGACAGGTAACAGGAGATAGTAGTTGACTTGGAAGTGTCAGCCAGTGTGACAGTGTGACAGGTGACTCAGACTCAGTCAGTGTGATTTGCAAACTCGTGACAGGTGACTTTGAAATGTATCTGTGAACTCAGGTCATACACGCAGCAGCAATGGGATTTCACTGCCAGTGGCAGGCTCTTTTTCCTCTACAATGACCTGGAGAGCGCAACTGCTGATAATCACTTTGCTTCGTTGAGTGAGTTGGCAAGGACGGGACGGGTTCCCAATGCCACGCTGATCTCCTCTCAAGACATGGTCCAAATTGGGACGCCGGGGGACTCTGAGCGCACAACTGTTCGGTACATGCCATCAACAAGGTCGGCTCAAAAGGGTAGTGATGCCAGCTTCCAGCTGTACAAGACACTGTTGAGCACAAGCAAACTTCGGAAGCCACACCTCACAGGGCTGTTGAAGCCAAATGACGAGGTTCATCTGGTGGACATTCACCCCTATGTCGGGGACCACTGTTTGGCCACCATGCTGATGAAAGACGAACTGCCAAGTGGAGTTGCTATCAAGCACTTCCTAGTGCAGTTAAACAACTTGAAGGCGTCCGTCCAGGCAGCTGAATGGTGTGTCAAGCGATTGGGTCATTGGCTGGCACAGCGCTGGATGAAACACGAACTGAAGTTGGAGCTCGATGGCAAGACAGTCAGCCCAGACATTGATTGCCAAGTTCTTTGCTTGCATGTGTTTTTCTTCAAAGGTTCATTGTTCATGTACTTTATGTGAAGGATTTCTGATTTTCTGAGGGTTTCGATTTTCTGTTTCTGAGGCTTTGTCGGAAGAGGATGTGAAGCACCTCAAGTCCTTGAATGGGGTGTGGGATGCTTATGAAGGAGTCCGTGCTCTTGGCGCCAAGTTGAAGGTTTGCCAGATCTCTGGATCTGCTGTTGTCATCATGTCACCTGTCAAAGCTGAATTTCAGCAAGCTCCTCACTTCATTCGTGAAAGGTTTGAAGCTGTGGAGAAAGAGCACTTTGAGATGTATGGAGAGCTTTTGAAGTCCAAGTTGACACCAGAGGCAGGCTCAACACCCTCTTCAGGGACCACCTTGGATCCACGTCCCATTGCAAATGGGGCAGAGGCAGACATGCCGGCTGAGACCATGCCAGCCTTTGAAAGCGAAGCCAAGGTCCGAGAAAAGTACAACATCAAAGTAGAGTGCAAAGCATTTGACCCCAAGAATGTGATCCTTTTGGTTTCTGACACAGGTGTGGCGTTCATCTACAGCAAGGAGGCTGTGACTTTGAAGCGTGGGATGCGACTTGGGGGTTCTGGCAGTGGCAAGTTGGTTCAGGGAGATGAGTGTGGCATCAAGTTCGAACTTGGCTCTGACAGAGATCTTCTCGAGGCGATTTTTTCATGTTACATGATTTTTGTAATGGTTTTTGACATGTAAGGACATGACTCAGACGGACAGGTGACATGCAAACGGATTGTAATTGACAGGTGAATCTTGGCTCCAACGCCGATGATGAGGACGAGGACAGCAGCAAGTGCAAGAGAGGATCTTTCTACATGTTGGCCAAAGACTTGATGAAGAATTCTCCAGCAACGGAGATCAGCCTCACAGGATACAAGGTTGTTTCCAAAGGAGATGCAGCACTGGGCGATCATGGCTACGACCTGACAGCAGAGGAGGGCACTTCTTGGGGCTTTGTGGCCAAGGACAAGGATCCTAAGAGCTTCTCTTCGGGCAATGCATTCCGACCTTTGGCTCTGCAGCCCAAGCCATTGCACCCCAATTTCACATGGATGTGGAGGTGCAACTGGCATGCGGTCCATGCCAAATTGAGCATCAAGAAACCCTTTCTCACTGTGAACCGGGACGTGAAACTCGAAGCCAATAAGCCAGTCAAGGTTGTCAAGGAAGATTCAGAGAGATCAAGTGATCGTCATGAGCGGCGTGCAGTCTTTGCCTGTTTGTGAGTGTATAGCTTGGTTGGCTAGTTTTTCACTCTAATTTCCATGGCAAAGCAACTGCTTTTCAGCATTTTCCAGCTGAACCTCAAACAAACCTGGGGGAAAAAGATCAGAACAAAACACTGTCAGCCAACTTTCAACTGTGAAATTCCTTGTGTTCTAGCATTCTTCGTAGGCATGGCCTCATCTCATTCCTTTTTCATTTGCCGCGGCCACCAGTCAGCAGTCTCAGTCGCCACCTGTCATCGTCGTTGATCTGGATAACGTGGTCGTAGCTTAGAACATAGCATACGAGCACCATTTGGCGGAGCCTTACTCAGGCTCCATGTTGACTTTGGACTTTCGCAAAGCCTGCAATCGCGGTGCAACATGGTCAGGTAGTCCTTTGGAGGACAAACCAGCAGCACAGCGACTGGCACGAATCGCATCACTTCGATTGGTAGCATGTGAGCCATAGCAAAGAGTCTTGGCAAACCGAGCAACGCTACTTTTCACTGAACTTCGTTTGCACCGCTTACACACATAGTTTCCCTTGGAATCGGGCTTGGCAGGAATGTCATGCACAAAACTTGCCTCACACTTCGATGGTCCAGGACACGCAAAAGAAAGTTTGCCATTCATTTGCTTCACATTGGCTGCAGTCTCACCACACTTGCTACATTTGAAAAGGCCTTTGCGTTGGGAACCGAAATCATGAGCTCGGTCACCGAAACACTCCACACGCCGAAAACGACCACTATTGGAAATGCTGCAGCTAGCCGGACATTTCTTGCAGAGAAAACAATTATCACCTTTATAAACATCATGAACATCATGTGAAATGTTATCAAGTGATTTTGGCTTTTTGGCTGTCTTTTTGCTCACCTCTGAAGAAGGATTTGATTTGCCCGGACAAGCGTGACTGAGCTTCCCATTCACCTGCTTTTGGTTGTTTGCCACTTCTCCACACTTGCTGCACGTGAAAGATCCCGCCTTGAACTCAAAGTTATGACAAAGGTCACCTAGGCAACGTGCCTGTTTGAAGCGCGTACTGTTAGATGCAGTAGAAGTGCAAGGGCACTTTCGACATGTCCAGCGGTTTCCAATGGCGGGCCAGGCAGCGTTTGACTTTGTTTTCAAGGAGATGATCCCTGAAGGGGCGAAGAAGGATGCCAAACCTTCAACTTCATGTCCAGAGGAAGAGTCAGATGGTTCCGCAAAGAAGATTTCTTTGAAGTGGCGCCCTTCAGTCAGCGATCTTGTTTCCGAGGATGAGAAAGATCCATGCGTTGATGGGCAGCCCAGTTGTTCATGGGGGAGTCTCGGCAAGCCTTCTTCCAAGACTTCTTTATCATTTCAAGTCGAAGATGAAAAGTTTCAAGTCCAGCTGGCATTGGAAGATGGCAAGCTGGCATTGGAAGATGAAGTGAAACCAAAGACCATGGAGCATGATGATGGCACCAGTGTCCCTTCTGGCAGCAAGCAGCGTGCCTGCAAAAAGAAGCCTGCCACTGCTGCCTCTCCAAAGAAGAAAAGTAAGGGTGAGGAGCCTGCCTGCAAAAAGAAGCCTGCCACTGCTGCCTCTCCAAAGAAGAAAAGTAAGGGTGAGGAGTGCACAAAGAAAGTCAAGGCGAGCCCCTGCACAAAGAAAAGCCATAAAGTCCTGGCAGATGATCGCAAGACCTTCGCCAATCGAACCTGTCCTCCCGGGCCTGAAGGCTCTACGAGATTCAAGGCAATCAAGACGGCTTACAACGAGGTGATCAAGCACAAGATCTCCAGGAACCAAGAGGTGGGCTTCTGTTTGTTAGCACTGCCAGTTAAAGTTTGCCACAGTCAACATCATATAGATTTTGTTTTGAAACCCATCACTGGCAGGCTTTGTTCTGGACCTTTTGTCGCAAGACATGGGAGGGGAAGGAGTTGGCCTTGCATGAGTACAAGACGGTCGCTTTGAAGGCTGCTGAGACGTGGCTAGAAACAGATGGCCAAGAATGGCTTTTGGGTTAGATATCAGACCGCTCTGATTTGATGGGCCTTTTGTTGCACATTGGATTCTTCAATCCTTTTTGTGCCTTTTTAATTAAGTCTTTACGTCACCTGTCGGTGTCACCAACTTCTTGGCTTCTTGATGGAAAAATGAAGGCGTCCAGTGCAACCGGCATTGAGTTCAATCAAGAAGATTGTGGTTTTCCAATGTTTGCCACTTGATCTACCCCACCCTGATCGATCCAGTGATTCCAAGGCGAATCCAGTTGGCATCCTTCAAGTTCAAGGCAGCTGCAGTTGGTGGTTTGAATTGAGGTTTCGGTTTCCAAATGGCCATGGAATGATGTCAGTTCAGTTGTCGTGTTTTCAGTTTTGGCTCAAGCCATGTATAGTCATTTGTCATCTGTCATTAGTCACCTGTCATGAGCTCCACAGAGACCGAGAAGTCTGAGCCCGAAAGGCCAGTCTCAGTGCCAGGACGAGCACGTGGGAAGGGACGTGGCCGGGGCAAAAGGCCAGCACCTGCAAGTGCTAACAGCCGACCATCGACCCAGGCCAAGGTTGAAGACCATCATGGTAGTGACAATGAAATTTCCACCTCCAGTTCAGATCAGTCTGAAGAATCCAAGCGCATTGCAGCTGCTGCTTCTTCTTGGGAAGAGCATGGGAAAACTGGAAGACGGAAGGCGCCATCATGCCCACAGGAGATGGTTGAAACATGTTGAATGGTTTCATTTGTTTAAAGGAGGTGGCTGAAATGTGTTGAAGTTGAAATGTTTTCTGTTGATTTTTCTTGCATGTTTTACACAGCATGTATCCTCCCAGGAGCCTGATTCTGAAGACGACGGTCCTACTTCTGAAACCAGCCTCAACATGATGAACTTTCTGCGCGCTGCTGCCAAACGTCTTCAACCTGATTGTGTGGAACTTGTGAGAAGAACTTTTTCTGAGAAAGAGTTGTCCCTTGGTGAGTTTTGCGCTGGAATGGCCACAGGGACCATTTGTGCTGCTGCCATCTCCCGAGTTCTAGAAGAAGAACATGGCCTTTCAGTTCGAATTCGCACAGCTTTCTACACAGAATGTGTCCCATGGAAGCAGCAAATCATCCAGAGGGTCCATGAGGCAGTGGATGGCAAGACCAAGTTCAATTTGATTTCCAGGACAGGTGACCTGGTTTCAAAACCAGAACAGATGATTTGCGATATTGCCGTCAAGGCCATTGAATGTGACGATATTTCAACATTGAGCTCGACTCCACGTGGTGTCATGGATTGCAAGGGCAAGAGCGGATCCAGCTTTGTGCCTTTGATTAAATGATCCAATATGATCCAATCTATTTGTTGAAACATCTGAATGAGCGACTTGATATTTACCCATCTCAGGTTGAGTTTCTCGGCTGGCTGAAAAGCCTTGAGTGGAGTTCTCGGCCAAGATTTATTGTCATCGAGTGCGTCGCAGCATTAGCCAAGCTTCGCAAGGTGGTGCGGGAGCGTGGGACCACAGTTGTGAAAGAGCAGCTTTCTGAACTGGGCTTTTGCGGTATCTTCAAGGCTACTTGTCACTGATTGAATTTGGTTGTTATGTTCAACATTTGCATTTTGTATGCGCTGAATAGTTTGCACCCTGCAGGTTATAAACAGCAAGAATTTCGGGGTTCCACAGTCACGATCCCGTTCCTGGGGTGTCTTTGTGAGATTGGATGCTGGCTTGGGCTACTTGGCTTCAATTTCGCGGGGTTGTTTTTTCAGTGGCAGGCATTCTGCGCATGCAATACGCAGTTGAGGCACTGTGGGGACAGCATTGCACATGTCCCAGCTGGAGAAGATCTGGCGCATGATCCATGGGTGTGAAAAGCCTCCGGAATCTTTGGAGCGGATTTTGAGCAAGGGCTTGAATGCAGGCATAGAGGACCTGCACAGCACCAGTTGCAACCTGAAGGAGCCAAGCAAAAACACACAGAAGAAAGAGAGTCTTAAACATCAAAATTTGGTGACCTTTTCTAAGGTTTTGATTGGTGGTGTCTGCTGTCAAGGGGTGATGTAGTGATGCAGTGATGCGTCAAGGGGTTCTAGGTTTAACAGTTTCCAAGGAAATGGAGAGCCTATCACTCCAACTTTGTCAAGCAGCATGACCTGAGCCCGTCCGACTTGCAGCATCCATTCTCCAGTGTCATCAAGGAACAAGGCAGTGGCATTGGATTGACAGAGCGTGAAATTGATGCCAGTGTTTTGGCTCTTGCACTGATGGGAAAGAAGAACTCCCTTGGGAAGCTGCTGGTCGCCCCAGTTGGCGACAGCTTACAATTTATGAAATTTCGTTCACAAGTGCACCCCTGTGTTTTGCCAAGCAAAAAATATTTGTACTTGAAGGGGAACATGGCGACTGTGAACAAGTCTCCTGTCTTGCCGTTCCTGCTGCAGGGGCTCTCAATAGAAGAGCTTAAGATGTGCGGTCTGGACGATGGTGTTCCATTCAAGCATGCCCAGGATTTAGCTGGCAATGCGTTCACCGCAAATGTATTTGCGAGCATTTTGCTCAGCATCCTGTTGCATTACTCACATAACAGCTAGACCTGAGGGCTGTGGGGAAAAATGATGGACACAAACTTTTTTGTCACCTCTTGCACAATGCTTCGATTGGAGAACAGTGGGCCAACTGTTGTTCATTGATGTTTTTCCTGGGAGCTTTACGGCTTAGATATCACCATGAAGAGTTCTTTGTGACAGGTTGTGACAGGTGGTAGGGACAGCAAGATATTGACAGGCGACAGTCAGAGGACACATGTTGAACTAGGAAGTTTGGAATTTAAACAGGACAATAGATTTGGTAAGCCTGCAGCCCGCAACCTGCCATGACATGGTCAGTAGCTCGACTTCAACTGAGAACAGTGATGCTGGAGGCAACATTCAGCAGATTGTAGATGTTGAAGTAAAGCCAAGGGCAAAGGCAAGACCCAGAACAAAACCTGTGCGCCCTGTCCAGCACAGCCTAGCGGACAAGGCAGCCAGTT
Organism: Cladocopium goreaui; assembly: GCA_947184155.2. Classification (NCBI taxonomy): domain Eukaryota; class Dinophyceae; order Suessiales; family Symbiodiniaceae; genus Cladocopium; species Cladocopium goreaui. The sequence continues at coordinate 29,275 of CAMXCT020004010.1, read as the reverse complement.
CCCAGCAGAGTTTCCTGTTGACATTTCACCAGAAATTGGAAAAGGCAATCGAGCTTGGCAAAGGCTGCCTGTCATGTGGCCAGGACTGTTTGGAAAGGGTCAAATCATTTCGTTTGAAGTTATGTGATTGGCGACGAGAATTTCAAAGTCTCAGCTCTGATGTCCAAGATCGTGAGCTGCTGTGGATTTTTGGTCGGGGCCGCCCAGATCAAAAAGCAGTGGAACCAGTGCTGAGATCCAGGCAGCCATCTGACAGTTCATCAGCATCTACAGAGCAATCTCCAAATGAGCTGCAGCAAGTGATCAGCACGTCTACTTCTGGTAGCGACCAGGAAGTTTTGAATTTGACATACGATGATACAGATGTTCCGAATTCTCTGAGCCAATCAGGCCCTGCTTGTGCATCTGGAAATAAGCGGAAGTACACTGCACGCAAGACAAAAAGCAAGACCTTGTCAGTCCAACTTCAGGGAATCTTGTGCGAGGAGAGCTGTTTTGTTTGCGTGGGCACTGCAAAATTCTTGCTGGGAATCGGTTCCGGCCGCTATGTTAGAGTTTCTCTGGTTTGTTTGCTTATGTTTTGTTTTTTGCTTTGGATGTGACTGTGGTGGTTTGTTGAAAACTACCATTGGGGAGCAACTTGACACTGAGGTTCTTGGAGGCCATGCGGATCAAAGATTGAAAGGAAACAGGCTTCCTCAAGCACCTCACCACGAGCAGCTGGATACATGTATGCGATTTCTTCAGCTGCGATATCACCATGATGGTGAGAGCTTGCCAGACAGATTCCATTTTGAGGAGGTGCCATCATTGCACAGAGGACCATTTCTTCTCACATCAGTGAAGGACAACAAACCTGCACCTGCAGAAAGTAGTTCCGATTCAGCTTCAAGCATGTCACAGGCTCAATGGGATGAGCAGGATGCACGGAAGCTGGCAACTTTGTCTCTCAGGCAGCTACTCACAGACACCCCTTTCAACAATTCACTGACAGGCCCAGGAGCTGGAGCAGCCCCGCGCAGATGGCTTGGCGTGGTGAAGCCCCAGATCTTGTTTGAGATGATGTTACGGTGGCACAAGGAGAATTATGCCGGAAAGAAAGCACCATCTTTTACCACTTTCCGACGTGCGCTTCAAGGATCCAAACAATTTTTGGCTTTTCGAAAATCCTCAGGGCAACATGCAGTTTGTGACCAATGCGCTTGGTTCAAACGTGAGCTGAAAAGGGTGAAGGCCCTTCATTTGCGGAACAGACTCATCCAGGAATACGCGGAGCACCTCTTGCAGAACTGGCGTGACAGAGCTGCTGACAGTGCATGGACAGCATTGGCTTTTGAAACAAGAGCATTGAGTGTCTCATCCAATGTTCGAAGTCATCCGTCATCTGTCCTTGTCATCAGGTCAGACGGCTTGGGCCAAGCCAAACATAAAGTTCCCAGGGCTCATGTCAAGTCCAAAACATTTGATGAACTTATTCGCCCAGCTTGCCATGTACAACTTATTTGGGTTCATGGTCATGGCTTCAGCCTGTCAGTGGGAGACCCCGATGTTTGCAAAGACACCTGCAACCATGTGGATGCACTGGCGAGGTGTTTGTCTTGGGTGCATGACATCACAGGGATACCCCGACAGGTATTTCTGTTATTAGACAACACCGCTCGGGACAACAAAAACTCAAAGATGCTTCGCTTCTGGTTGAAATTGACTGCACTGGGTGTCATTGACACTTGCAATATCGGTTTTCCGATAAAAGGGCACACCCACACATGCTTGGACGCAGTGGGTGGCCAGGCAGTGACAAGATGCAGTCATGAAACTTTTGAGACGGCCCAGGAATTGGTCGAGGTGTATCAACGTTTTTTGGATGATGCTTCATTGGAAACATCTTGCTACTTCCGGAAAGCATGGAAGCACGATTCAAGCCCAGAGTGGGACAAGTGGCTGGAAGAGATACCAGTCACCCTGACTGGCCTGACAGGCCCCAAGGCTCCACACCTCTTCAGGATCTTGAAGCGAAAAATGCTGTCAATGAAAGACTTAGACAGCCTTCAATATGAATTTGCCCCAGGCCATCCAGAAGACATTCTGCTGTTATGTCATATGTTTGAGTCTTCACCAAAGCCCTTTCAAGCAGAGGTGGCAATCCGAGCAGAGTCCTTGCCAGGGCTTATTTCACGGCTCACATGGCAGCCTTCTGGAGAGCACCCTCGGAGGCATGTAGCTTGGAAGATTCGCAATGAAGTGAAAGTGAAGGCAGATGCTGCATTTGCAAAGCATCTTGAACTTGTTTTGTCTTGTTTTTTTTCTTTGTCGCAAAAAGAATAACTGACAGTTGACAGTTGACAGTTGACAGATTTTTTTAGAGAGAACTGACAGTTGACTGAGGCAAGCTATCAGCCAGAAGGCCCACGCCTTCTTGACTGGATGGATCACTGGGACATTGAGACGAGAACCGCATCCAGCGCAGTATTCATTTTTGCAGCAAAGTGCATATCAGTCACAGTCACCTGTCCCTGTCAACCTGAACCCTTTTCGGCAGACCGCTCCGCGACCAATCCGCATTGTTCAAACAGATGGTTCACATCATGATGCAGCAGATGTCGAAGATGATGCAGAATGTGTCGTCATGCGAGAGAATGGCATTGAAGTGGAGCAAGACTTGCAGTGAGTTGCTGGAAACAAAGTGTAAAGCTGCAGCAGCATTTTCTTGGAGCTCCTAGTTGGAAATAAAGTTGCTGTAAACCTCACAGCTCCTAGTGTCATGTTGTTTTTTGTTCCTTCGATGATGAACCATTTTCTTGCGCAGGTTTCGGGCTACATCTGACAGTCTTCTTCTCAGCCAACTGTCTCCTGTCTAGTGGATTTTTTTGCGCCTTGCTTGTTCTCAGGTGCAAACCTTGGGTGTCACAGTCTTCTGTCACAGTTTTCTGCGAAAACGAAAAAAATCGTCTACGGGAAACTGACAGCTCAGGGGACAGGGAACGGATACTTGACAGGTGACAGAGATTGAAATCACGAGGCTATATCACAGGTGACAGGTGACAGAAAACATGAGGCAGAACTAATATATAATATATAATATAGTGCCGGACTGGAACTTAGAATGACCATTTGGAAATCGCCGGGGGTATCCGAAAAGTTGCCGTTTCGACGCGCGGGGCCAAAATCCCACGTTTTTGATTTTTTTTTTCGTTTGGAAAACTTAGAATGAGTAACTGAAATGTTACGAAACACCGCGCCTGTCAGTCAAAACAGGTCTGGGACACGGAACATAGAATGGGTATTCGCGCACAGCTGACACACAGCTGATTTTCAAAAACAATTTGGCCACAATAGCAAAAGTACCCGTCATTCCAAGTTTGGCTCCCAAGTGCTGTTTTTTGTGGAAGGTAGTCCAAAATCCTTCGAAAATGATTTTTTTGAACATCTTCTATCCATTATTTTTTCATTTGTTATTCATTTCCACGCATTTTTCCAGCCGTTTTTCATCCATTTTTTCATCCATTCTGCACTAATTTCCAGCCATATTCATCCATTGTCATCTGTTCTTCATCCATGCTTCATCCATAATCTCTATCCACTTCCCATCCATTATTCATTGTTTTCCCACATCAAGTTTAATTCTGTTTAATCCCTGCTCATCCATTCTTATATAATCATTTCACGCATGCTCTATATTTCCATTTCCATCCAGTTTCCATCCATTTTTCATCCTTTTTTCTTTTCTGCATCAATGTTTATCCAATTTCATCCACTGTCATCCATTATTCATCCATATTTCATCCATTTTTTTATCCATTTCCATTCATTTTTCATTTTTCATCATTGGTGTTCATCAATTTTTGCTCTTGTTATGCTTTCCTCCATTTATAATCCAGTAATTTTGACTTCTTCTATTTCTGAATCATTCGTTACAGCGCACTTTCATGTAACAAACCTAGGCGCCCCTTTGAGCTCCATACACCCCTGTGATAATAGTTAGTCAGCGTCTTCAAAAATTTTCCAAATTTCAGCCGACATGATACGCTTTTGAGTATATAAAAGTTCAGACCCGCCCCAACCTATTGACCTACTGTCTGCCTACCTATTTATCTATATGTATATGTATATTTATATATATATATGTATGTATGTATTTATTTTTATATTTATATATTTACCTGCAATCACCTGCAGTCATTCTAATAACGAGCACCTTTCATTATTTCGAATCCAATATAAACAACATCAGTAATAATCAATCTCACTTATCTGCGCGTTCATATATAATAAACTAAACAATAACCAGCAACCAACATGCTACGCGCAGACAGTATGTGGTTTCGAATCTAAATATAATATATATATATATATACATAAATAGATAAATAGCGTAGGCAGACAGACAGTAGGTCAATAGGTTGGGGAGGGTCTGAACTTAGAATGGCTGCAGGTGATTGCAGGCAAATATATGAATATAAAAATAAATACATACATATATATATATATATACATAGATAAATAGGTAGGCAGGCAGTAGGTCAATAGGTTGGGGAGGGTCTGAACTTAGAATGACTGCAGTTGATTGCAGGTAAATATATAAATATAAAAATAAATACATACATACATATATTTATATACATAGATAAATAGGTAGGCAGACAGTAGGTCAATAGGTTGGGGAGGGTCCGAACTTAAAATGACTGCAGGTGATTGCAGGTAAATATAAAAGTACATTAATAAATACATATATATATATATACATACATATAGATAAATAGGTAGGCAGACAGTAGGTCAATAGGTTGGGGAGGGTCTGAACTTAAAATGGCTGCAGGGGATTGCAGGTAAATATAAAAATATAAAAATAAATACATACATACATATATAAAAAATATATACATATAGATAAATAGGTAGGTAGACAGTAGGTCAATAGGTTGGGGAGGGTCTGAACTTAAAATGACTGCAGATGATTGCAGGTATATATATATATGTAAATATAAACATAAATACATACATACATATATATATAAATACATACATATAGATAAATAGGTAGGCAAACAGTAGGTCAATAGGTTGGGGAGGGTCTGAACTTAGAATGACTGCAGGTGATGGCAGGTGAATATATAAATATACAAAAAAAAATACATACAGACATATATATATATACATATACATATATATATATACATAGATAAATAGGTAGGCAAACAGTAGGTCAATAGGTTGGGGAGGGTCTGAACTTTGAATGGCTGCAGGTGATTGCAGGTAAATATATAAATATAAAAATACATACATACATATACATATATATATATATACATAGATAAATAGGTAGGCAGGCAGTAGGTCAATAGGTTGGGGAGGGTCTGAACTTAAAATGGCTGCAGGTGATTGCAGGTAAATATAAAAATATAAAAATAAATACATATGTATATACATTGAGATAAATAGGAAGGCAGACAGTAGGTCAATAGGTTGGGGAGGGTCTGAACTTAAAATGGCTGCAGGGGATTGCAGGTAAATATATAAATATAAAAATAAATACACACACACACATATATATATACATAGATAAATAGGTAGGCAGACAGTAGGTCAATAGGTTGGGGAGGGTCTGAACTTAGAATGACTGCAGTTGATTGCAGGTAAATATATAAATATAAATAAATACATACATACATATATTTATATATATAGATAAATAGGTAGGCAGACAGTAGGTCAATAGGTTGGGGAGGGTCCGAACTTAAAATGACTGCAGGTGATTGCAGGTAAATATAAAAATATAAAAAAAAATACATGCATATATATATATATACATATAGATAAATAGGTAGGCAAACAGTATGTCAATAGGTTCGGGAGGGCCTGAACTTAGAATGACTGCAGGTGATTGCAGGTAAATATATAAATATAAAAGATAAATAGGTAGGCAGACAGTAGGTCTATAGGTTGGGGAGGGTCTGAACTTAGAATGACTGCAGGTGATTGCAGGTAAATATATAAATATAAAAATAAATAAATACATAAACATATATATATATATACATAGATAAATAGGTAGGCAGACAGTAGGTCAATACGTTGGGGAGGGTCTGAACTTAGAATGACTGCAGTTGATTGCAGGTAAATATATAAATAAAAAAAACAAATACATACATACACATAAATATATATATATATATATAAATACATAGATAAATAGGTAGGCAGACAGTAGGTCAATAGGTTGGGGAGGGTCTGAACTTAAAATGGCTGCAGGTAATTGCAGGTAAATATATAAATCTAAAAATCAATACATGCATATATGTATATACACACATAGATAAATATGTAGGCAGACAGTAGGTCAATAGGTTGGGGAGGGTCTGAGCTTAAAATGACTGCAGGTGATTGCAGGTAAATATATAGATATAAAAATAAATATATCACCGGGACAGAACAACATGGGAGGAAAACGATGTTTTTCCAGAGTTTTCTGCGTTTTTTTTTTGTTTTTTTTGATGACTTCTGCCAACTTGTGATTTCAAAGCACGTCCATACGTTGTCAAGGACCTTCAAAAACACAGATTTTTTCCATATGTTCTGATGATTTTTTGCCAATTTGGCTAATCAGTGGAATCCAAAGCATTTCCATAAGATGTCCGAAATCTCCCAAAACACTGTGTTTTTCCACGTTTTTTTTGGTTTTCAGTCATTCTAACTCTGAGTCATTCTAAGTTGCTACTCGGGGGGGCCTTTTTTCAGTCATTCTAAGTTCGGGGTATCGTCGTTTGGAACCCCGCACCTCATTCTAAGTTCCAGTCCGGCACGATATATAATATATAATGTTCCTATAGGCTCAAGATATTTAATGTCTAAATGGTAGTAGTCAACCTGAGTAAAAAAAAATGATAACTGCACCTTGATGGCAAGGCTTGCAAGGGCATCTTGGCTAGGACTTTCCATACGGCTGATAACCTCTGATGGCATTAAATACTTGCACCACTTGAAATGAAGACCCAGGCATTTGCAAGGGCATCTCGGCTGGAACTTTCCATACGGCTGATAAGATCCTGATGGCCTTAAGTAGCACCGTAATAATAGGAGCTTTTGGCATGCCAGGGCCACAGTGAAAGCACCAAATGCAAATGAAATACCCAAATGCCCTGGCACTGGCTTAGTTGCCAGTTTTGGTGGATTGCACATAGTAGCTGGTCGTCGTCAAAGAAGAAAACTTGTCAGGCCCCATGACAATCACCTCCTCCCTGGCGTCACGCCAATTGGTGTACCTCTCCTGCCATGATTTGCGCAATGCAAATGCTTTGCTCCCAAAACGCAGCATTGGCCCTGTTGGAAAACCCAACCGTTGGAGCTGACTTCGGAGTCGTCGTTCCCCAACATGACGAGCACAAAGTGGCCACCGTTGTAGTGGGCACAAGTTGGCAGAGATCAGGGTCTTGACGGCCCGCTTTGTGTTGCCCACCTCCGCCTCCACGCGGCCGTTGCTTTTGAAGGAAGATCCTGATGTGAGCGTTGTGAGGATTCCCCGATCCAAAGTCCATCTTCTGATGGGCGCTGCAATCAGTTCTCTGGCCCGGTCACAATGAAGTCGTAGTAGCGGAAGTCCCAGGGCCTGGAGTCTAGCATGGATTCTGGCCAGTGCTGGAAGTACCTGATTGACCGCTCTTGACTCCAGCAATTCCACGAAGGTCAAGTTCTTGACATTCACATTGGTTGCATCCTGGACCAAACGATGCCACACCTTGTCAGCACCTCGAAGAGATTCTTCTGGAGGGCCATCTGGTCCAGGTTGTGGTGGAGGTTCTTCATGAAGAGGGTCAGCCGGCTCTGGTAGATCTTCTGCAGATTCTGGATCTGGTGGCATGTCTCCCCCCTCATCTATCAGAACATCATCATTTTGATTATCCCACGTAATGCTTATAACGTGGGAAAAAACTGGGGCACGGTGCGCGGCACCGAGGCTGGCACGGTTAGGGGCTGGAAATCAAGAAAGTGAGGGCTTGACCGCTCAAAAACTAGGACATCTGGTGCTTGGGATAGCTCACTAGCGCGGTCTAATGCATGTCACAACTTGGAGATCATTCCTGGGCAGTGTTGATTTACATCCTGGCAGAAGTTAGTACCCAGGTACTACTCAGGAATCGACCTGACAGTTGCGCCAAGCATTATAGACGCCAAACCGCTTCGGTGACACTTACGATAAGCATTATAATTCTGCAATGCTTAGCATAACTGTTCCAGGATTCCTGGGTAGTACCTGGGCAGTGTCTGGGTAGTCCTGGGAAGTCCTGGGCAATCCTGGGCGGTTCTGGGTTAAGAATCTGATAGCCGAACCCCTTATGGTCAAAGGAACCCAAACTTGGACATTGCAAAAGTCAAATTCTATTTCCACAGCACTTTAGTTCCAGAACCATGAAAGAACATAGAATTAGCGCCCAGGAACCCAGAAATAGCGCCCAGGAACCCAGAATATGATTTTCACGTTATAAGCATTACATGGGTCAATCAAATCATCATCTTCATGTGGAACTTCAGCATTCAACGCTGCGCCATCCCCTCCGCATAAGTCCATCGACGGCAGAGAATGACCAGCCAGACCACTTGGTTCTGCTGATTGCCCCCCTCCGTATAAGTCCATCGACGGCAGAGGAACTTCAGCATGACCAACCCTTCCGTGTAAGTCCATCGACGGCAAAGGATGGTCGTGGTCTTGATCTGATTCACCTGGAGGATCAAGAAGAGGTCTTCCATCTTTCATCACAGGGAAAGTATAGCAAGCCACCATCAAGTAGCGACACTTCCCTTTCTCCTGGTCCAAGCCTGTCGTCATCTTGCCCGACAAGTCCACGGACAATGTGTAGGCCTCAGGATGGGTGATGCGCCTATGTGCTTTGCTGCGTCCTTGGGCACGAACGCAGTGCAGGCAATCTCTTCTGGCTGGAAGATGATCATTCAGGAAGTGCTGCTTCCAGGACTCCAAGGCGATCTGGTTCAACGGACGCAGTGAAGGTTGTTGGTCTGCTTGTCCTTCGCCTTCAAGTCGTTGGAGATGCCTGGTCAAAGCTGTTGCAATCGCAGCCTTCAATCCTTCCGCCCAAGCTGACCAGGTTTTGGATTCTTGTATCCGCTGTTGGACAGGTGTAGCTCGAAAGATCTCATTGGTCCGAGCTTCATCACTGGGTCCTCCACGAAGTTCGTCCAGTTGGAAGAGCTCTGCAATGTTGGTTGCAATCGTGGTGGGTTTGCGTTTCTTGTGGCCCATAGGATGCTGGTCCATGTGAATCTGCCGGATGTGGTACCGGGCTTCAAAATCTTTCCATTCTTGAGTTCGAAAGAAGGAGAAGTAGCCCTTTGCCTTGACATCTTCGGCATCTCGATACCTTGCAGGATCCTCAGGTTGTTCCAAAGCCAGTTGGGTAGGATCTGCAGCACCATCTCTGATGTCCTCCGCCAGGATGTAGAGTGCAAGAAACCTGAACATCAGCGTCACATCATCCAAGACCATTTCGTGCTCTCGCGGTGCCAAGGTCGGCAGTCCATAGGGGTGTTCATCAGTTCGTAAGACACCCGGGCCATCATCTCCTTGGTATCTGAGGGCACTGATCGTTCGGCAAGGAGGGCCACCGATGATGGACCTGACACGGCCCGATGCACACAACGCCAGCAAGTAGGCAAAGACATCCTTGTTCAAGAGGCTGGCCGGCACAGAACTATTGGTGTCCACGCACAAGACCTCAACATTGTTGGTAGAGCACTGCTTTTCCCAGTAGCTCTGATTTGGCCCTGAGAAGATGTGCAACACTATGTGTTTGGCTCTTTGCAGTCTCCTTCTCTTGTGCCTGTTCCAAGGGATTTTCGTCCCAAAGTTCTCGGCCTTCAGCTGTTCAAGCCTCGGTATGAGCTTCATCATGATCTCCTCTGGCAAGTTCGGGAAGATCTCTCTCATCTTGAGGGTCATCGCTACTTCCGTGTCCAGACGACTTGCATCCACCATCGAGGGATCCGTCATGAGGGTCTTGACGACTGCAAGTTTTCGCCGTTGGTGGACATAGTAGAGCTCGGCCCACTCCAAGAGCTTTCGACCATCATCCATAGTGATCATCGGACATCCATTGACCACGGTGACAGGAATGTCACGACCTTCATCATCATAAAGTCGACAACGTCCATCACTCCATTCAAGTTTGAAGTCGAGATCATTGAGGGCGCCCATAGGAACAATCCAAGAAGACATTTCAGTAGGATGTCCCAAGAGGATTTTTGTGCCCCTTTTCAGCCTGAATGCACTCGTGCTTCCATTGGCCAGCTGCACTTGTGTTGGTTCAGCAGCATCCCATTCAGCTTGATCTCGAGCAGGACGTAGGCCATGAGTGGCTCCTGAATCCAACAGTACCATTCCATCACCAGCTTGATCAAGACCTCCGATTTGCATGACTTTGAGGTGAGGATTCGCTGCAGGGACTCTCAACGTTTTCAACAACTGAGTTGCTTCATGAAGGAGTTCAGCCGTCTTGTCGTTCTTGGTCGCATGGGATTCAACCTCACTCCCCCCACTAGGCTTTCCATCATTCGCAGTCATAGTTGAGGACGTTCCATCAGTTGATCCAGTTGATCCACCTCCTTCTTTTTGTATCCCTTGGGCTTCCTCCTTTTTCTCATTTGCAGCTTTTCCACCCGCAGCATTGATCACTTTTGCGGCAGCTGCACCTGCTTTTCCTCCCACATTGGACCCAGAAGTCGTTGTAGAGGAAGAAGTTGGCCCACTTCCACGTCCTTGTCCCTGTCCATTTCCTCCCCCTGAGCCGAAAGGCTCACCCGGTTTCTTGCCGTTGGCCTTCACGGGGCAGTCGACCTTCCTGTGTTCTTTGCTGCCGCATACAAAACACCTCGAAGCCTTGTCTGCATCGCTTGCCCAGCTATGCTGCCACTTACAGGCCTTTCCAGCTTTGCACCCTGCATCAGATTGGAAAAAGCGACAGGGTCTGTCAGACATCGGACTGAGCTTGGACTTGGTGTCACCTGGCGAAGTTTTTCCAGGAGCTTCCAACTGCTTGATCTTGATCGGCGTAGATGTTGGAGTTGCCGTGGAGGTCTGAAGCAACGCAAGCGTCTCTGCTTCGGCCAGCAAACATTGGCTAAATGCCCAGAGGTTGTTGTGAGAAGGCTGTTGATCCAATTGAAGTTGCATCCTGCTCTGACTCAGTCGAAAGGCAGCTTGAGGATCTAAAGTTCCCAACTGTTGCAACGGCTGGTCAAGGGCCTTCAAGAGCAAGATCCCATCCGGCAACACCGCCTCGACCTCTTGTGCACGCCCAAAATGGCGACGCCAATTGCGCAGATTGGATGCCAGTTCCTGCACATCAGCTGCCTTGGGCATCGTCGTCAGCTGCTGCAGCAGGATCTGCTTTTCTCCAGCTCCACCCGGCTGAAATCGGATCAGCAACCTGTAGATGATTGCCGTCGTCGACAAAGCACGCTCTGTGACAAGTGCCTGCTGCTCCGTCTCCGGTATGGCCTTCAACAACATCTGAATGCCACGCTGCTCTGTTCTTTGAAATTGATGCTCCTTGATGGCATCTGGCAAAGTGGGTTGGATGCGAATCCGTTGAAGGGGTGAACTCTCCTTCCACTGAGCGTAGTAGCACTGCGCTTCCCTCAACGTGTTCTCCCACCACCATCCTGCCACACTTGAGATGTCCTTCATTGATGGAGCAATCAGGTGAAGCCAATCGCCAAATTGCAATGGACTTGAACTGGCCGGCAGCTCCGGCAACTCACCCTTGGTGTTCATGGTGGTGCCCGCATTTTCTGGCCAGTGTTGGATTGGCCTCATTCCATCTCCAACTCCACCTCCCCCCACACCATGCCGCGGAAGGGGACAAAAGCCTGGAGGATCTTTGTGATGTAGTCCATTGGCTCCCACATCCATGCCAGAAGCCCGACCACGTTCAGGAAAAACACCATGCACATCGAAAGCCCGATCGTGTCCAAGATGAGCACCATGCAAGTCGGAAGCCCGAACTTCTCCAAGATGAGCACCATGCATGTCGGAAGCCCGAACTTCTCCAAGATGAGCACCATGCATGTCAGAAGCCCGAACTTGGTCAAGGTGTTCACCATGCAAGACCCGAGCTCGACCAAGGTGTCCTCCGTGCTCAGACGCATGCAAGGCCCGAGCTTGATCAAAATGTCCTCCGTGCTCAGACGCATGCAAGGCCCGAGCTTGATCGAGATGTCCTCCATGCTCACGCAAGTGCAAAGCCCGATCATGAAGCTGATCATGCGCAGTGCAATCGGCTGCAGGCAGACCCCGTGGTTTGGTTGAGGGTCCATCAAAACCAGAAGTCCAGTACCCCGACTGTTGCAATTGGGCTGGAACTGCAACCCTATCCAAAGCAAACTTCAGGGATCGAACTTCTCTCTCCAACCAGACTTGTTTGGCCTCCCTGGCCGATAAAACCCCTTCATCATCAGGGTCACCTCTAGGTTTCCACTGTGAATCCCCCAGTTTGCCCCGTGGTTTTGACTCGCATGTGTCATACAACCCACTGACAAAGCTGGAACAAACCTGAGCATCACCTCCATGTCCCTCAGCAACCATTGGAATTGGCGGCACAGGAGGCATCACTGGGTCAGGTGGCGGTGGACCTTCTGGAACCTTCGTACCACCAGGTGTAAATCCATTGATCTTTTCATTCTCGGGGCTAACCGCATCATTTCGATTCTTGTTTCGGGGTGTCCTACTACCATTGCGCCCAGGTCGATTCATTGGAGAAACCTTTGCAGTTCCAAAACTCCCCAAAGATCCCGAACCATCAATGGCGGACCATGGCGAAGAAGTTACCCCAGAAGCTGTATTTCCAACAGACTTCAACTTCAGTTGCCCTTTGAGAAACGCTACCTCATCGGCAAGCTTCGAATTTTCTCCCCGTAGGTAATCCAACATCTCAACTTCCAATGCCCGCTGCAAGTCATTCCCCTGCAAAGACACTTCAGGGTCACCCAGCTTCTCAACCCCCGGCAGCCTCCCCTCAGTTTGCAATCCAGTTCCAGGCATCACAGTCTCTAAGGCCACCGGCATCACACCAGCCGTTTGGCTACCTCGACCTTTCCCTGTTGAAACTTCAGAAGTCAAACCTCTTGGAGGGGCAAAACCAGTTGTATCTCGAATAGGGTGTTCCATCCCAGAATCATCAGGCAGATTTGATGGGCGAGCAGCATGAAGTAGATATTCGGATTGGGTCTTCTCTGAATGGAATGGGTTGATCACATGTCCCAAACCATCTTGACCAGGAGGCAAAGAACGTGCCCTACCAGTTTCCATTGCGGATGTCACAGGAACCGTTGGTTGGGCTCATAACCCTCAAATCACACCGGTCTTTTCACTTGACAAAAATGCCTGAGGTAAGATACATGGATTGATATGGGATGGAATCTATTGTCAGACTAGGAAATTGAGGGAAAAGGAGGGGAACCTACTAAAATGATTTTTTTCAATTAGAACGTACTTCGAAAAATAAATGAAAGTTAACAATTATTACCCCCCTCCCTCAAATACGTCTAAAATGTAGCTTACATTTAGGGTACGCCCCCCTATCTTAGAAGGGTAGTGATATTATATTTCTGTTTTTGAAGCATGATTCTTTAATGATGTTTGCATTTCTCGGTCTAAGTGAGACAAAGACTGGTTGATTAAGAGGTTCGCAATGAGCTGAAGCAACAAACAGATTTGACACTTAGTGAAGTTATTAGCATGATCCCTGACACCTGCCTGCAGCTACGATCAGATGTCGTCCATAGACCGCGCATTGCTGCCACCTGACCAGGTCGCATCAGACGATGAAGAGGACAAGGCGCTGGCTGATGGTGATTCGAATGACGAAGGGACGACGATGATGAGGACTATGATGGGTTTGATAAAGTTCAAGATTGATCTATGAAATTTCGATATTGTCATTGTCAATAAATACACTTCAATATTGAACAAACATGTTCTTTTCATTTTCAATAACTATTGGCAATGACAATAGATAAAATATCATTGTTCAATATCAGTTTCACACATTGTCCTTGGAGGATCATCATTCGTCTGATTGGTTCATCGGACTGTGGGTGGTTACTAACCCCATGGTGAACTAAGCAGTTAGGATGCGTGTGATAATCGTCCAAATCTAAGTGGATGTGTTGAATGGTTTTCTGATTTTCCCTATGTACAAGACCTATAATATATATATATATATATATACATAATATAATAGTTAATATGATATATATGGTCCCGTCCTCCGTCTCTCCACCCCCCCCCATGGGTTGGGTCCCCAGGTAGTAGCCCCAATTCCCTTCTATTTGCAAGCTATTGGCAGCATTTCTGAGGTCCAGCTTCGTATTTGCTAGGTCTTTGCAGCATTTCTGACTACCAGCCTCGCATTTACTAGGTACATGCTACCTTTTAGGCGACCTACGTAGCACACATACTCCTTCAAAGTACCTACGTGCTACCTATAGTCATACATATATGTGCTATGTATCTACTGTATCTACTTCCTGTTTACTACCTGTGTACTCTGACAACACTACCTCTGTTGAACATATACCGTACCTACCATACATGTCAATGATGCCATGCATACCATACCTATCATATCTATCATACATACCATACATATGAAATGTAATTACCACACCTACCATACATACAATAGCATACATACAATAGCAAGCATACATGCCATACATACCATACCTACCTTAGATAGGACATATTCCATACCCATCATAGTAACCATACATACCATACAGACCATACATACTGTCATATCAAACATACCATATCCAACAGACTTACATACCATACCTACCATCCATACAATACCAACCACTCATGCCATACATACCATACCTACCATACATACCAAACATACCATACTTTCCAAACATGCCATACCAGACCGACCATACACACCATACATACCCACCATACCATACCACACCCCCACCACGGGGGAGGGGGACAGTGCCACACCCCCACCACACCACAGGGGGGGGAGGGGGAAGATCTCATATGGGACCAGTATATGGGACCCATCCACCACACCACAGGGGGGGGAGGGGGTGAAGAGGGGCCCTAGCGTCTACTTCAAGATCAGCTAAGGCGCCTTCCCCAATGACAGCACTTGTTTTACTCAGCCTGTTGCCGGTCCGTGCTGGTCTACAGGGTTACTCTATATACCTCTTGAGCCTTGAAGGGCGCATATAAATGTGCTCAATACTCATGCATGTACCTATGTAGGTATTAGGTCGAAACAAAAACACAGGCACAAATTCAAAAGCAATGAGTAGAGCACTACGCCTTGCCGTACCCAATTGGTATTAAGAGTATCTTCCTGACTTCTCTACACAATGGCAAATAGCAAAAGAAACCGGAGTTACGCAGTGGCTTCGAATTGAAAAACACGTGAAAGCAGCGAATGTCCTAAGGACATGTCGAAAAAGAACAGCGGATTCGCTAATTTTTCCAGTAGCGACCAATGGTGCTTCGCGCACGGTCTCTCCATAGGCAAAATGCCTCGCTCTACCGGTGAAAGTTCGAATTGAAAAGTTCGGGTTCGCAAGATTCAGAAATTCAGGTCATACGAAAAACAATTGACCAAATCACGAAATAAACGGAAATAGCGGATCTCCAAAGTTGCTCATTCAAGCAAACAATGGACTGAAATCGAAGTTGGTAATTTTTGGAGTTCGCTCCATTCGGAGTGGTCTGCTCGCCGGATGGTTCATGGAGATAAATGTGTATAGTATCTCTATTTACAAGAGTCTCTATTTTACATTAAATTGAAGTTCAGGCACTTGTGGCATTATCTCTATCTAAAAGAGTATATGCCATCTGTGTGAAATAAGTTAATGCACAGAAAAACTGTACAAGGCTTCTCATGCTGTGTTCTCTTCATTTAAAGAAGTATACACTCACTCATCGCCACTCACTTGATCTCCATGGTCTGGACGCTGAAGATGAGGATCCACCCCAACTAACGTTGCCCTGATACGTTGATGCTTGATCTTCATATGCCTTTCTCTTTTTCTCCTTCTGTCTTTCCTTTCTTGTATCTGCATACTGCTTCTTCTTGAAAGCCTGTTTGTAATGATGTCGTTCATTCCATGACATATCAGAAGGATCAAGATGAACAAGAATTGGATTGTGAGCATCACGATCATTTGGGGCAACCATGAAGATGTTGTGATCACCATGTAAGCAAGTTTCATTTACCTTGAAGTAAAATTCACCCACATAGTTCATGCGATCTTCATCTCCATCAAAGTCTTCTGGGTGTTCCTCACACATCAAACGTGAATGACCCCACTCAACAACTGTTAACATACAACAATCACCTTTACCATTTGTCTTGTTCATGAGCTCGTCGGTGTATGTTGCTGTTGTAATGCCATCCAAGTGCGTTGCAAGAAAATCCAAGTCACGATAACTGCAAGAAATGAAATGCTTGACCCTGATTGGAGGGCAAGATGGATCAAAATGCTTGCGCATGGCTTGTGTTGCAACACCCATCATTCTGTTAATCCAGAATTGGATAAGGCTGTGTTGATATGTAGGGACACCTGGAGATTTTGGTGTGCTGTAATAGCATGCCTTGTTTCCATCACCTGCGATGAAGTCAACTTGATATCTGGCACACTCAAAAGCCATAACAGCTAAGCACTCACCAACAATCCCAGCAGAGTCTGATGCATACTTCTGTCCGACGTGATAAACGCACACACGTGTCATCCTCATCCTAGCTCTTGTCAAGTCAACAATCTCATCTGTATCTCGATCCTTTGTCTTTCCCCAAGATACTTCAAAGATTGCCCATGAGACTTGTCGAACTCGTGTGTCGTTGTCATCTGTGTGATATCCAGCAATTTGCTTGATATAGCCATCCTTTCCAAGGCGAGCTGCCACCATCAAGTCATGATAGTCATTGAAGCAAGTTTTAAAGTCAACCTCGTCGAGTCTTTCTCTGTGAGGATACAATGAACCAGCCTCGCAATTCATGAAAAGATGTCCTCCAAAGTTCTTGATGACATTGATGAAGTAATTGTTGAACTGTGATTTGGTATCATCAAATTTTTCATGATCCTCATCGATAGTGTAGTCAATGTGTGGAATGAATTGTTGAAATCTTTCTGGAACCGGGCATTTTTCAAATCTGTTTCTGCACCAGTTTCCCAAATTCCAAAACATTGCTGTTATCTGTGGAGAGGATCTGTATGGAAATTCGGCATCCTTGTATGTTGGGTCTGATAGGCCTCCACCTAAATATCTGTAAGCCAAGCTATGCAAGATCATACAGTAAGGCAAGACCTTGTGGTCCTCAACGTAATCTTGGAGTACCCTTGTGAGATTTCCAAAATCGTCATCAATCCTCTTTTCTGCTTCTTTTGAGGATCTTTCTGCCTTGTCTTGATGAAGAGGATGCATCCTTGGATCACTACAACCATATTCAATGTGATTATTGAGTTCTTGTAATTCTAGTTGTGGATTTTGATCCTTGTGTCTGGCAATGTACTCAATCATCAACTGGTCATCTGTAAGATGGTACCAATAATCTTGATGTGGAGACATAGTCTTCCTGTACTTGACATGCCAAAACATGTGTCGATGCTTCGAAGACGCTGGATAACCTTTATTGTAAAATCCTGCCCATTCACCATGGTAACCATCTGAAAAACAATCCTTCAATTTTCGAAAAACTGAATCATCTTCGTTTCCAGTGATATCTTGACCATAGTAAAGTCGAATTGCAGGTTTCACTTCAGGAGCTGTTTCATCATCTTGAATGTCTGTTTTCTTCTCCCCTGATTCCTCCTTTTCTGAGGAGCGTTCAGGTGGAGCTGATTCCTCTTTCTCTAAAGAGCTTTCAGCTGGGACATGTGGCTCCTGTGTGTCTTTTTCTTCTTCTTCTTCTTCGACAGCAATCTCCTCATCTTCATCCTCTTCTTTCTCTTGTCGTCCTTCTGGTTTGACAAAACTGTCCTTGATCTTTTGTTGAACATTCTGATTGCACATACTGATCCATTTCAATGTACACTCAACCAATTTGTCATCATCAGTTTCCAAATGATATGCTTGTCCTCAATGTTCAAACTTTCAATAGTGTGCTTGTACTCAGGATCACCCGCGCCTGGTCTTTGAAGATCTGGAAGAGGAGTGTTTGGATCATCGTCCACCAAATCAGGATCCTCTGCTCCAAAGAAATTTTCTGCGCTGAGGTGTTCATTGTCCTTGAGAACTTGGTCAATATCCAGTTTGAACTCATGATACTTGTCGTAGGAGATCTCATAACCCATCATAGGTGCATACTGCTCCATAAATGTTGAAAAAGAAGCATCTGATAATGCCGACATCATCAACCATAATGAGAAGAAGCTTATGTCACCACGTTCAAGGGGTTGACCTCCTTCAAGATCATCTCCTGTGAGGATTGATTGGCCTGCGAGTGTAATATCATGGAGGATCTGTCTGTGCTCTGGTTTGAGTTGCCTGACTAAAAACAGTCCCTGTCGATCTTCCAGATTTCTTCGAGGATTTGCATCTGGTAATACCTCATCTTCTTGTTGTGGTTGTGTTTCCTCTCTTTCTTGAGAGCCTACACCTTCTTCCTCTCTTTCCTGAGAGCCTGATGCCTTTTCCTCCTCTTTCCTGACAAAAACTTGTAGTCTTGGCAAACTCCAAATCATCTTCAGCATCATCATCATTGTGATCTTCCATGTCCACATTCTGTTGCTCTGATTCTGGGATGTGAGCAATCTTGTCCTTTCCAGCTACCCAGATGTAGCCATCGAGCTTTGTAGATGTGTGGAAGTCACCTGAACCGCATTCCCTGACCTTTGTCCTTGCTCTTGCAGATTGATGGAATGCTTCATGCTGAAAGAATTGATTGTAGGCATGTTCAACAAAGAATCTGTAAGACTGAGCAGTCAACTCCTTTCTGCTATCCACAAATTGTCGAAGCTTGTTGAGAGCGAAGATGGTAAAATGGCAAAAGCTAGCAGGTGCTTCATCTTCATACAGATCGATTGCCATGATCATCATTTTTGTGGAAAGCGAGAAATGACGTTCAGGTTCTGGGATGACTGTTTTCTTGTTCATGGGAACTGTAATTCCTTGGATAGTCATGTCATACCCATGAGTGTTCAACTCCAGTGCATCCAAAATGTTACCATCACGGTCCTTCTTTCTCCTGCAGAAATCTCCCCAAGAGTTTGTTGTTCTCACGAATGAACTGATCAAGATGCTTGGTGTAAAAGACAAAGACTGCTTCTGAGAGATACTCCATGTCCTTCTGTATTGCTAAGTCTCTTTCGTATAGCAAGAACTTCTCTCTCCATTCGTCTCTGTTGATACTGTGTCTGTCTTCCCAACCTGTTGGGGCAACTTGACCTCGCATCCAGTCTGTCCAATATTGTCGACAAGAGTCCATGTAACCTTCCATGGCGTCAATGTTTCCTTCTCGATGGAAGTGTGCCAACATACGTCCAATCTCCCAAGCTCTTGTGAAGAGTAAGCATAGATGTCCTGTCCATGGTAACTTCTCCCAGTCTGAGCGAGTGATCGATTGTCTACGAAGTGCTATCTTTTGTGAAGAGAGTAGTAGGTTCCATTCACGCAGAACTATCACTTTTTCTCCTGAGGAGTTCTTGATGAGTTCACCGCTCTCTTCTCTTGCACAGACAATCCCTGCCTCATACAGGACCCAGGGATTCGATGCAGAAATTGAACTTTTGGTAGCCTGTTCTACAACAGGGTCTTCGATATCATCTGGTGGATCTTCTGCTTCCCAGAGATTGACAGCTTCTTCACCCATTGGGTCGTCATGGACGTCCACTGATGGCTCCTCTTGTTGATTGTCTTGAGCATCTTGTTGAGGATCATCATATTGTGGTGATTCTGGACTTCCTGATGAGGAGCGTTGTTGCTCCCATACATCTTGAGGTTCCTCTCTTTCTGGAGAGCGTCCTCTTCTTGATGGTTGTTCATATGGGTTTTCCATGGTTTCATCAGCCTGCGCAGATACCTCTCTTTCTCGAGAGCCTTCTGCTGCAGCACCATAGATTGGTTCCACAACCGGGTCAAAATCATTCTCGTTGCATAATGGTGTACCAAAGACCAATCTTCCATAGTTTTGTGGAACCTGCTGACCCATGAACTCCCATGCTGTGATTCTGACTTCCTCAGGAATGTCTTGTCCAGGAATAAATGTTGGACCTTTCTCCTTCATGACATGGTTCCATGTTGTGTTGGTGTGCCATGAACCACCTGTAACCGATGGAGGTAGAGAGTGATCACGTCCTTGATGAACAACGTTGCATGCAATGGTAGGGAGTTGTTCCTTGACGTGAAGGTACTGGAAGGGAATGTCACCATGGAATAAAATGACACCATTCTTTGTCAGATAGAGTTGGTTGTCCACAATAAAACTTGGATCCAACACGAGGTACACTGGTCGCCTATAGTTTCTTGGAGGCTTCGTGCCCTCTGCCATCCTTATGTAGCCCTGACCATTGTCATTGTGGTACATGAAGTGAACTGCATCCCTTCTGCCTTTTCCACTTCCTTTCACAAAGGTCTTCAGGCCTGATTGTTGAATGGAATCTAAATTCATGTAATCAGTGACATGAAAAATCCAGCCCAAACTCATAGCCTCATCATATGTCAGTTGGTGGTGTGCCACAGTGGGATCGACAACTTGGTTGCTATGTCCTTGAAAAGCACCAAGACGAACGTCGAATGGATACTCTGCCATTGAGCTATATGGGTACCACTGCCATCTCATGGAGATCTCAACAAAGAAACGTTGTTTTGGATTACACAGTAACATAGCAGCAAAATCTGCTCCAGACATGTGATATTCCTTTGGATTGTCTCCTTGCATCTGATCAAACAGTAAGGAAATGTTCATAGCTCCACTGGCAGTGAATAACGTTTTGTCTCTGCAATGTCTCAACACATTGGATAGCCTCTTGCTACATGACATATAATAACTTCTCCTTGATGAGCTAGTCATGTCCACGTGGAAATCATTGCATCGTTCATCAAACCAGTTTTCTTCTGCCTGAGTTGTAAAGCCACAGAGATACTTCAGAAAACTTGAAGTCCATTTCAAAGATTCATCAAATTCTCCATGACTAGTTCCCCAGTGCAGAATCCAAGCTATTGCGTCCATGAACATTTCATGTCTGTCAGTTGGTCTCATGTTGTGTGGACCCATCAATGTATGTAAATTGCGCTCTCTCTTCTTCCTCACTTGCTCGTGAGCCTGAAACCAATCTGTTTGGCGCCTGTAATCATAGCAAAATGATAAATGATCCTCATTGGGTAATGTCGATGGTGTTCGAAATTGGTCAGCTGGGATTTCCTCTGATCTTCTCAGAGCATATCCATCAGCTGAATGTCTTCGACTAAAATCATAGCTTTGATGTTCTTGACCTCGAGTGTTCGATTGTGCCTGATCACTAGATGATGCGGCTGAGGCCCTGTTCCACCGGCTAGAGCTCGACATGTTGAAGAAACAGTGCGATCCTCGAGACTCTGCCTTTTGAGCCGCAGGCACAAATTCAAAAAATAGTCAAGAATCCCTCAAGGTGTCACCTAACAGAAATACATCATGTCTGAAATCAACATGACTGCAAACTGTTGGCAACCATGACCTGAGGTAAGCTTTGTGTTCCAGTAATGATCTGAATGGTGGATGAGCATCAACTTCTTTAAGAACACCTTGTCGAACAGCATCAATAAGATTCTGAGGATTTGCAGACTTCTTGGTCAAACAATCGGCTAAACACCATTGAGTTCTGATATGTGACAAGTCAGCAATGGAACCTGAACATGCTTCCTTCCTAAGCATCTGAATCATATGAATGGTCTCTTGTTGTTCAGGAACATGAGTAGTGCTGGCAGTAGTCACAAGATTGTTTGCATCTGTCCTCATATGAATCTCGCTTGAAAGTCCAGTGATGTCCTTAATCAGTCCTCTCAACATTTGACATGTACCATAACACTTCATGAGTGCATACAACTCTGCAACAGTTGTGCTCAAGGTGGTTCGTTTGATTTTGGTAGATTCAAAGAAAATGAGAGAACCTCTGGTGTTTTTGCTCTTTTCCTTTCTCGGTTCAGCCATGAAAATAACCATCGCGCGCTGTGAGGATTTGTCGCTGTTGTTCCTAAACGCTGCATCTGGCATTGCAACTAATCTAGGATCACCTTGAAGTGGCCAGAACATCAGTTCCATCGGGTCACCTACAATTTGCCTGCAAAGTTTGTTCAGCGTTTTGCAATCACCTATGGTGGGGGCAGCAGCGGCAGAAGCACAACGTGAAAACTGATAACACGACTGAAATTGAGTTCTTGATTGTAACCAATTGATACTACCTAAGAGTGATCTATAGGCAGTGTGGAGATCCTTGTCACATTTGTCTTCGTCCTTCAAACCTTTTGGTATGACAACCTCAGTAAGTTCACTGACACAAAGTGATTGTTCAACAGTGATGTGTGATTTCTGCTTGGTCTTCTCATCAATGATCCATTTCACACGTTGACCAGTGAACATCAAGTCATTCACATCTTCATGACCAATCTTGAATTGTGACTTGACAACTTTCTTGAACTTCTCCAGAAACTCTGGAGTTCCAGTAATGAACAAGTCATCAACATGCAAACAACACATGCCAATAGGTTTTCTTCCCTTGGCATTACTGCCATTCACAGGGTCCATGAAGTGTTCCAAGAGTTGTTCAACAATCTCAGGTGTCAACTGTGGTGTCGTGGCAAGATAAGTACGCTCAGAAGGTAAGAAGACTGAAACAAGTACTTCAGCTTCTTCTTCCAAACTTATGGAAACATTGTCCTTGTTCATGTCATGATTCATCTCAAGCAACCACCAAACTCCTTTCCTCTTCACAATAGAAGTTCTCAAGTGAAACTTCTTTCGTTCATAATGTGAATCAGGAGTTCTCAAAGCTTTTGCACGATAAGCAACTTGAGCATGACCATTTTCAAAAGGATACCAACCAGACTTGTGTTCAACAGATTCCAAAAACTTCAACAAGGTTTCATCAACAACAGGAGTCCAAGCACAATCTTCAACCTTCTTCTCCTTGAACTCTTTCCTCTGTTTCCACGTTTGGGTTTGTTGATAGCAAGCTGAAAACAGTCTTTCTTCAACCAAAAGAGACTTATGAACTTCCTCAGCAATGTCGGAGGATTCATCACGCGTTTCCTCACTGTCTTGTGAGCTTACGTAGTATGTCACAGGTGCTGGTTCTGTTGCCTCAGAGTCAGCAAAGCTAACCTGTTTTGGCTCCTTAAAAGCACCATCATAGCATACATATGTACACCTGTCAGCTCTTGTTGGTTGAATACCAAGCGAAATCAGAAATTTGTCAAGGCGGTTCCACCATCTACGTGGTGCGTCCGCAAGGCCATAGACGGAACGAGTGCACAAACCAACCAAGTAAGGAGGCAAACCAATGTCAGTAGGCAACTGAACATGGATAACGCGGCGGTCTAAGTCGTATGTTTCCCCTGAAGGAAGGCAGTTTTCAAGTCTAAATGGAGTAAATCCCAGTACATCGAGGCTGCATGCTGAGATGCCACACGAAAACCATACCTGGTAGCAGTAGGACTGTCAGTCTGTAAGTCATACTTTTGAGCATCTTGAAAGCCTCTACATACCCATCTAGCCTTGAACTTCTTAAACTGTCCATCCTTATCAACCTTGATGGTAAGCACCTTTCCTTCTTCCTTTTCCTCGGCCTTTTCCTTTTCTTGATTTGAAGAACCTTCGTCCTCCTCTGCCTTTGCCTTTTCCTTTTCTCTTTCCTTTACCTTTTCCTCGTCTGATGTATTTGCCTTGGAACCTTCTCTGATACCATGTGAAGTTGGCGTCATCATAAACCCAGAAAACATCTTCTAAAGCATCCAGGAATCCTTCTGCGCCGTCTTCTTCATCTTCGGCCCAATAGCCGTCGGTTCCTTCTAATTCACCTTCATCCAGTACGAGGAAAGATCTTCTCTGTGCCATGCCAGAGGGTTGCATCAATGGATTGTCAACTGCTGCTTTGGTAGTGCAAAACATTTCCAAAAACAGGTCACGTAGTTCTTGAATGTTGTATTGATCGAGGGTTCGTCCACGATGTGTCATGATACTTGTGAGTGTGTTTCTCTGATCTTGACTCAGGTCAGCTAGACTTACAAAAATCAATGCTAGCAAATTTTCACCCAGTGGGAATGCTTGTCGCTGTACTTGTCTACGATCTTCCTGAAATTGTCTGAATGCCGCTAGTGCCAGTTCATCTGACCAAGGAACAGGTACATAGGGTGTTCCTGAGGCTGCTGCTACATCAGCTCTCTCTTGTTGATCTCGTTCATGTTCTTGACGTCGTTGCTGAACAAACAGGATTGCTTCAGGACTAGTCACTGTTACTTCTGGAAGTAAATCCATCCAAGACTCAATAAGTCTATTGCCAGTGAGTTGAAATCTAGTCATCCACTTCTGAAGATCCATGGTTCCTCTATTGAACTTCATGAACTGCATGAAACGGTATAGGAACACGTTCTGGGCACCTTTGATAAAATGAGGTCGTAGAATTCTTTTGAAATAAGCTACTCCTTCATAGGGATCCCTGAGCATTTCTCTATCCAATAGTCTCTTGTATTGTTGAGCATCTCCTTCCAGTCTGTTGCGCAAGGCTGGACCACGTTTCTCTGGTTCTAACTCCGTAATGTCACACCAGTCATCGATTGCATCCTCAAAAGCAAAGAAGCTGGTTCGCCCATCATAGGCTGGAGCAACCTTTGTGGTCATCTGTTGCGTCATATGAATCTGTGTATGCTGGGGTGCTCTTCTCATTGCATAAGAGTCATATTGGTTCCATTCATTTGCATCGACAATGTCGAAGTCATCATCATCATAGCCATGGCTTGCCATTCTTGGGCTCTACCTGGAGCTCACCCTCAATGAGGGATCACAGCTCCGCTACCACTTGAAGAGGGGCCCTAGCGTCTACTTCAAGATCAGCTAAGGCGTCTTCCCCAATGACAGCACTTGTTTTACTCAGCCTGTTGCCGGTCCGTGCTGGTCTACAGGGTTACTCTATATACCTCTTGAGCCTTGAAGGGCGCAGATAAATGTGCTCAATACTCATGCATGTACCTATGTAGGTATTAGGTCGAAACAAAAACAGGGGGACAGTGCCACACCCCCACCACACCACAGGGGGGGGAGGGGGAAGATCTCATATGGGACCAGTATATGGGACCCATCCACCACACCACAGGGGGGGGAGGGGGACATTGCCACACCCCCACCACACCACAGGGGGGGAGGGGGAAGATCTCGTATGGGGGCAATATATGGGACCCATCCCATGGAGGGGGGAGGGGGGGGTGGCAGGGCCTGGTGCATATATATATATATATATATATGTATATAGATAGTTATTTATAATATATGTAGAATAGATATAATGTAAGACCTATGGTGTATATATATATATATATGTATATATATATATGTATATGTGTATATATATATGTGTATATATATATGTAAATATATATATATGTACATATATATATATATATGTATGTAATGCAATGTAATGTAACTGTGTATGTAATGTAATGTAATGTAATGTAATGTAATGTAATGTAATGTAATGTAATGTAATGTATGTATATATATTTATATGTATTCAGATATGTATATGTATATGTATGTGTATATGTATGTGTATATGTATATGTATGTGTATATGTCTATGTATATGTATATTTTTATGTATATGTATTTGTATATGTATATATATGTATATGTATATTTTTATGTATATGTATCTGTATATGTATATATATGTATATGTGTATGTATGTATGCATGCATGCATGCATGTATGTATGTATTTATATGTATGTATGTATGTATGTATGTATGTATGTATATATATATGCATATGCATATGTATATGTATATGTCTATGTATTTGTCTATGACTATGTATATGTCTATGTCTATGTTTTTGTCTATGTCTTTGTCTATGTCTATGTATATGTCTATGTTTTTGTCTATGTCTTTGTCTATGTCTATGTATATGTATATGTATATATACACACGTGAGGTTCAACAAGTTTCCCATGATCACAGCTATGCCTGTGACGCCGACTAGCGGCAGTTTCTCACGCTGCCAGGCGCCGAGTCCCGAAAACGCCGGCGACAGCAACTCCGCAGGAGGCGGAACATGAAGAAGAAAACGGAGACCTGGGGATGGTGCCCTGACTGGAGATATGCAACATGTGCTTGAATTAATTGGATTTTATGAGATTTTTATATCTGAATCTAATGATTATTGATGATTAGTTAAAAAGAAAATGGGATGATACCCGGTAGAAATGGACTCAATGGGATGATACCCGGTCAGCCCCGTGGCCCCTTAAGGTGGCGAAGTTCCCCTGGTTTAATGGAGGTTTTGATGGAAGAATCATCTGTGACACAGGGTGGTTTTCCTCATGGCCACGTGGCTGATTACCGGAGGGAACCTCGGAGATCATCATGGCGACTGGTGTTGCAACAAGACCCGTTGGCAGTTTGGCTGAAGACATGCAAATATTTGATTTGATGATTGTATACATCATGTGACATGTTTCTTCTCTAGAATGCCTGGTGGGCTGGTGCTGTGGCATGGCAATTTTTTCATTTGATTTGTTGCTTACATATGTTCCCATCAATTTCATATGTATACACATATATATATAATATGATATATAATCCTATTATGGGAACAATGATGGTAATATATGATATATAATCCTATATGCTATTATGGGAACAATGATATACTTCCATATATTTAAAATATAATATATAATCCTTTTTATCTCACATAGTCGCGTCAATGCAATGGTGGTTTACCCCAGGACTCATGTTGGAATCGTTTTTTTTTCGCCCCAGTGAACTAGACATTGTTCCTGATGGATCAGCAAAAATGGTAGAGCTGCCTTGTCGCCAGGTCAAACATTGCCTCCAGCGGAAGCATCCCCAAGAAAGGCAAACGCCTAAGTCTTGAACGGCGTTGAACGCGGAAGATCCCCAAGTGACGGGCATCAAAAACTGAAGGATCTATAGATATGATTGGCAGCCTAATGGGATATGTTTTTTATGATTCATAGATGTTATGGGATATTTTATGATCTTCTCATGGATTTAGATATCTTCTATCCCATGGGAGATATCTAACCAACGGTCTCCAATGAAATATTCTAATCTCGTCTCATCTCCAATAGGATATAACGGAGATTCTTGATCAGAAGTTTCACCAATTCCAATATCCAACCAACGATCTTGGAATTGGGATTGTACGAAAATGGGAGATGGCCCAATGGCCACCCAGCAAAAGTGCAATTTTAATGGGAAGAAATGATGATTGACCAGCAACATATGACAATATTTTCCGACAAAGCCGAAAGGAAGGGATCGATAGGGATTGTTAGTGTTGAAACATATCAGTTTCCAGGAGCTGTTGCAAGATGCATTGTTTTTCGATGGGGTGTATTTTCTATCCTTTGTTGGGAATCGGATTGTTTTCTCCTAGAAACAAAAGGCCATGATGATGTCAGTCTCTTGACTTTTTGGACCAAATCGCAGTCGCGATTACACCTTCCAAATGAGTTTACAATTCCTCTGGCTGACATTAAAAGTGAACTGGTTGGGATTTAGAAGGAAACCGTGGTTGAACAATAGCATATAGCTAAATTCAGTGTTGACTCTAAATGTGACAATTCTGGGCCAAACATTGAAATCTAATCATATCTACAGGATGGTGCCCCCCATTAACTATAGTTATATCTGCCATAAACCATAGTTATGGGAGTTATAAACCAACTTAGCTAACTATGGGCCACCACCTTGTATGCAAGGTGGTACCCTAACTCCAATCACTTGGGTTTTGTTGGATGCTTTGTGGATCGTGGATAGGGTAGAGGTATCCATGGTCAGTTGGGCAGTTGGTGTTCTGAAGCATCCAGGCAGCTCAACCAGAGATGTCCATCACGCAGGCGCTGGCAGCTATGTTTTTGCTTCGTGGGCGATTCTTCAGCTCATTTTCCCAATGGAAAATCCACAACAGACATGGGGAATCAAGGGAATCTATAATATATTATAATATAATATGTATGCTATTTGTGTTAGATTCTATATGTTGGGAAGTAATATGTGTCTTTATGATATGTGTTTGGGTTTTAGAACTGATAGAACTGACATCAACTAAGCCACAATTTTGTCGAAATCACTGGCTCCAGTCGGACTCCATCCGGTGACTTTGATGATCGTTGAGTTTTTCGGATCACCAGCGGGCTGGTAGATGATATGTATTGATAATAGTAGGACTATGGTTATTAGTGATATTGTCAACATTTAATTATAATGGGAATATAGTAATATCTACGAAGTAATAGTAAAATGATATTTATGATGAATACATTTGGTGATATTATCCACTATCATATTTTACTATCATAGTTGCTATTTATTGATATGCTTTGGTAATATCCACTATCATATTTTACTATCATAATTATTGATGATTAATGATTCATGATTGATGGTGATTGATGGTCATTGATGGTGATTGATATTGATGATGATGATGATGATGATGACGATGATGATGATGATGATTATGATGATGAATGATTCATAATGATTATTATTATGATTATGATTATGATGATGATGGTGATGACGGTGACGATGACGATGATGGTGACGATGTTGGCAGGCTCGTGGCGACAATGTTTTTTCTTTCGGCGAGAACAAGGATTGTACGTACTGATTTTCAATTCTATCAGTCGTTCAATCCAAACTACCCCCGAACATTTTGTGTCAATGGATCGACTGGTCTGCTTGAAAAACAACATACACAATCACACACACACACCATCTGTTCTCTTCTTTAGAGACAAATCTCAATCCAAACGATCCAAAATAAAAACCGTTTTTTTTTTTCCCATTCAAAGTCAACGTCAATGGGAATTTCAGGACCCTAAAATAGAGCTATTGGGTTGGGGCATATCCCGTTGCAATAGCCCTTAGATACTTGGTGGTTTCATCCCAGTTAGGAAGTAGGTGAAAATCCCTGGTGATTTCAGTGTGATAAGTAAGCTGAATTAAGGTGGATGTCCACTTCACTGGGGTGAACCAAGCTACTTGCGATTCCTTTGATAAACCACAAAGTA